>CAUYQG010003613.1:0-11231 GCA_963574415.1 Tarsius wallacei
TTGGGAGCCCGAGTGAGGATTGCCCAAGCCCACAGTTTCGAGACCAGCCTAGGCAACTTGGCAAGACCTCGGCTCTTCAATAAAAAAAATAAAAATTAGCCAGGCGTGGTATTGTGTGCCTGTAGTTCTGGCTACTTGGAAGGCTGAGGTGGAAGGATCACCAGAGCCCAGCGGGTCGACACTAGGATGGCCATGATTGTGCCACTGCACTCCAGCCTGGGTGAGGGAGTGAGACTCCACCAAAAAAAAAGCAAAGAAAAGTGTCCTAATCTGCAAAATAGCTGCTGAAGACATTCCTCACAGGGGCTGGTGGGAGCCAGCTTGGGATGATCATAGTTCCTAGCACTAGCAGTGGGGTCTGGCCAGACACCCCGAGACTACAAGGTCCATCAATGAGGTCCACGAACCATCCTAGAAAAAGTGCTACAGATCTCATTGCTGGATATCACTATGGTCACCTTTGAAGTCCTCCCCTGGGAAGCTATGCACCAACACTAATGCCTCCTCCACCCGTCAAAGCAATTTTAGAACTCTTTTTTCTGGAATGGCCATCAAAGCTGTTGTCACAAAAATGTCGGAGCTTGAATTAGAACAATGAACAAACATTAAACTTCTTGTTAAACTTGGCAAGAATGGAAGTGAAATCAGGGATATGTTAGTCCAAGATTATGGGAATAATGCCATGAAGAAAATGGCAGTGTACAAATGGATTAAACATTTTTCTGAGAGGACAGAAAGCATCACTGATAAAGAGAAGTCAGGACGGCCAATAACGAGCAGAATTGATGAAAACATTGCAAATATGCATTGACTTGTCAGCCGACTGTGAAAAGCATAGCAGACCAAATAAACATTGATAGAGACACAGGAAAATCTTAATTGAAAATCTTGGCATGAGAAAGGTGTGTGCAGAAATGGTCCTGAAGGAGCTCTTGCATCACAACCATGCACCAGCTCACATAGCACTGTCTGTGAGGGATTTTTTTTTAGTCAGTAAACAAATAACTGTATTAGAACACTCTCCCTACTCACTTGATTTGTCCCCCAATGACTTTTTTCTTTACCCAAAGATAAAGGAAATATTGAAAAGAAGACATTTTGATGACATTCAGGACATCAAGGGTAATACAATGACAGCTCTGATGGCCATTCCAGTAAAATAATTCAAAAATTGCTTTGATGAGTGGACTAGGTGCTGGCATCAGTGCATAGCTTCCCAAGGGGAGTACTTCAAAGGTGACCGTAGTGATATTCACCAATGAGGTAGGTCTGTAGCACATTTTCTAGGGTGAGTTCATGAACTTAATTGTCAGACAGCATAGACCTGCCTTCTACAAAAGGTGTAAAATTGTGCCTTGATGGACCCCATGTGAAAGCACATGACCCCATGAGGGTGCCTGCAGCTGCATTTTGAAGAGTGTGCACGCCCCTGTTACTACACACTGGCACTGTAGTAAATGTGCTTATATTGATAATCAATAAAGTGTCTGTATCCATGCCCCCAAACCCTCCCCTCCTCAGCCTGGTCCACAGGTGGGGAGGGGGAAGGGCTGGCTGAGCCAGCGGGCTCTTGTCATGACCAAGTCTTGTCTGTGTCCCTCCTGCAGTTTGGACTGCCACCCTGCACCTGGCCCTTCTGCCTCTCTGCACTCACCTTCCTGCTCCTGACGACCAACAACCCCGCCATCTACAAGCTGCCACTCAGCAAAGTCACCTACCCGGAGGCCAACCGTGTCTACTACCTGTCCCAGGAGAGACACAGGCGAGCATCCACCATCACCAAGTACCAGGCCTACGACATCTCCTAAGCTACCCTCTCCAAAACACGACACTGCAGATTCAGTCTCCAGACTAAAGGCCACCTTCCCTTGGGTCTGTTCTGTGACTGTCCCCCAAGCACAGGGAAATGCATGTGTCATCACCCTTCACGATCTCTCTGTTCTAAGACACACAGCACTTCTCAAAGACAGGGTTAATTTAGACATTACACCCGCTAGCTCCATCAGGGTTCCCTTTGAAGAGAACATGCCCTCTTCTGCAAAATAAGCCACATCCTTGAAGAAAAGTCACCAAAAAGGGGACAGAGCTTGGTGCCATGGTCCCCCAACTCAATCACTTCAGGTAGTACAGCACAGGGCCAGGAAACATGCAACATCTTAGAAGGCAGGAGGGCTGGCTCCACCCAGTTCTGCCGCTCACGAGATTCCTCCAGCTCAAGCCAGTCCTTCCCCACTCTCAGTCTCAATTTTGTAATCATGACAGGGAGGGACTCAAAAGTCCTTTCCACCTCAGAAATGTTGATTGTTCTCTCTGTCTCCTGTAAACCGGTGAAATCAACATGGCCAGCAAATCATTACCTTGAATAAAAGATAGAAGAAGGGGTACCTCAGAGGAGAGGATCCTTGGGTCCCGGGAAGAGGTTTTTTGTATAGGATTAGGAACGTAAATTCACTGGGAATGCCCATGTGCCTTCCTTTACATAACAGAAATCTTTCTGTAAGCCTCATAAGATGAAAATTGATCCTCATCAACACTCAAATCATATTGCCAACAAATGTGTTTCCTTTTGTCATATTCACAGTTATGCTCTCATTAAACTGTTTAAGTTTGCAGGTTGGTGTCAAGGTTTTCTTAAAATGAGCACGCCTTCCGGTTCCCACCCTTGGGGGGTTCTCCATGGTCTAGCATGTGTCTGGGGGAGAGGCCAGGATAGACTAATTACTGTCAGAGGAGGGCTGGATCTGCTTATGAAGACACTTGTACAGAAGTGGCCATGGGCATACTTTTCTGTTTGAGAAAATAACCCATCCTCTTTCAGGGGATAGTCTTTTAGCTTTGTGCCCCCAAATGACAAACCAAGCCACCTTGAATGACCCATAGCTCCTGTAATTTAGTCACTCCAGCCTTAGCTGGACCCCTTAGCACTGAACTCTAAACCACATCCCCCTTTGTGGGACCCCACGTGGCCTGGCCTTCCCACCCTTTTCCCAGAGGGGAATGAACCTCTCGTAATACCACAGTGCTCCCCCACACCACCCTCCAGTTTAGCATGATGAGGTAAAGAGGCCAGGGTGGGGGGCAGACCCTCTATAAATGCAGTTTTCAGGAAGGAATTACATTTTATCAAATCCATCATTCAAAAGTAGCTGGTTTCTACATCTGTCTTGTCTTTTCTCTGCCTTCCCTGAGATTCCAGCCATCTTTGATCTGGCCAAGGGCACCAGGCTGCATAATTCTCATCCAGGTCCTGTCTAACCCATTATGACTGCTCCAGGAAAATGGAGCTGTTTCCGATGGAAACAAAGCCTCCATGCAGGAAAGAGGAATGTGTCACACTCCAGAGGCTGCCTCTGATTTTGTGATCACACCTTGAGGCCAAGAAGGTCTTGGGCTGAGTTTTAATGACTGTGGAATTACTGCCCTCTGAGGATTAAGCATCCAGGAATTTCACCAGGAGGCTGTTTATGCTCACAGCTCACGCAGCTGCCCCAGAACCTCCAAGTGATGACATAAAACTATTAAAGGACCCGTTTTCATGCATTTTCCACCAAAGTGTTATAATCTGGTTTTATTAAGAGCAGGAAACCCACCATGTGCATGCTGTTCTGACCACTCATAAAGCCCTTCAGCTGTTCTAAGGGTTTCCATTTCCTCACCTGTAATGCAAGCTGAGTTGGCCTGGGATGCCAGGCAAGTGGAAATAGGTGGGCTGAAAGATCTGGACCCATGAAACTCATGATGTCTACGGGACACCAAGGTGGCTGGTCTAGTCTGGCACCCCAGTGACACCCCAACAGTAGGGAGCTGCAGCAACTCCACCATCTCCTCCATTCGATGACATCACACCGGTTGCTTATAGTCGGCCATAGTGGAAGTCTTTGCACCACAGAAATCAGCAAACCCTACACATCTGGGCATGTGCAAAACAACGATAGCAAGCACACATACAAAGAAACAAACAAAAAGGTATGTTGGCATGTGGGAAGGAAAGGAGAGTGTGGTGTGAAAATACAAGGACAAACACACCCCTTACATTCCAGAGAGGGGCCTTGCACAGACTCATGAGGACACGCCAGGGACCAAGGCACACAACTCAACTGTCAGAGAAAATCTAAAAATGGGTGTAGCAGACTGCATGCTACATACACACACACGCAGTTGTTTTCATTGTTCTTTTTCCTTCAAAGAACTAGCCCATCAGCGGTACATACCAGCTCCGAGAGATGGTTAGTTGAGTAATTGACTGAAATACCCCCCACATCCCCAGCTCTATCCCTTGACAATGTTCACCCACTCCTACTAGCTGGGATTTGAAATCCATTTCACACACAGCAACAACATATTTGTAATAGACACACAGCCTCTCTGGCAGGACAGCTGACTCGCTTTCAAAATGTATGGCCTGTAGCTTCCTCCCAGACTGCATGAATAGTGTTCTGGAAATGAGCTCTTCAGAGCGGGCACCCCATCCAGCCCCAAGCATCTCATCATTTGAGGGGCAATAACACCAAACCTCTGCGAACATTCTTTTGCCACCACTGTTACAGAGGCTCTACAATTAGACTCCAAACCACACAAGGACCTCAGGCTAGGCAGGTAGATGGTGGATGAGTAGTTCTCAGACTCAGTGTGTGTTAGAGTCACCTGGAGACCTTATTTCACATGGGTTGCTGGGCCCCATCCCCAGATTCTGTAGAGCTGAGTCAGGCCCTGGGAACTGGTATTTTCTAGCAAGGTCTCAGGTGATGCTGCTGCTCTGGGTCTCACACTTTGGGAATGGCAGTGGAGACTTAGAAGTGTGGTGTGCCTCCGTCCCGTCCTACTCCTTCATGGCATGTTGTAATGCATGATCTGGAAACTCTTGTGTGTGTAAGAACCATCTGCAAGCCTTATCTTTTTTTTTTAGTCAGAGTTTCACTGTGTCACACAGGCCGGAGTACAGAGGCACACTCACAGCCACTGCAGCCACCACGCCTGGCTAATATTTATGATTTATTGCAGAGATGAGGTCTCAGGCAATCCTTCTGCCTCAGCCTTCCAAGTTGCTGGAACCACAGTTGCATGCCACCACGCCTGGCTAATATTTATGATTTATTGTAGAGACGAGGTCTCGACAAGTTGCCCAGTCTGGTCTTGAACCCCTGAGCTCAGGCAAACCTCTCACCTCAGCCTCCTAAAGTACTGAGATGACAGGAATGAGCCATTGCGCCTGGCTTGCAAGGTTTATCAAAACACAGATCCTTGGGTCTCAATGCCAAGAGCTCGATTCGGTAGATCTGGGTAGAGCCAAGAATCTGTGTTTCTCTTTTATTTATTTATTTGTTTGTTTATTTATTTATTTATTATTTTTTGAGTCAGAGTCTCACTCTGTCACCCAGGCTGGAGTGCAGTGGCACGCTCATGGCCACCACAGTCTCAACCTGCTGGGTTCAGGCAATCCTTCTGCCTCAACCTTCCAAATAGCTGGAACCACAGTTGTGTGCCACCACACCTGGCTAATATTTATGATTTATTGCAGAGATGAGGTCTCACCAAGTTGCCCAGTCTGGTCTTGAACCCCTGAGCTCAGGCAATCCTCTCACCTCAGGCAATCCTCTCACCTCCTAAAGTGCTGGGATGACAGGCATGCGCCATTACACCTGGCTTGCATGGTTTATCAAAACACAGATCCTTGGGTCTCAATGCCAAGAGCTCAATTCGGTAGATCTGGGTGAAGCCAAGAATCTGTGTTTATTTTATTTATTTATTTATTTATTTATTTATTTGAGTTGGAGTCTCACTCTGTCCCCCAGGCTGGAGTGCAGTGGCACACTCACGGCCACCACAGCCTCGACCTGCTGGGTTCAGGCGATCCTTCCGCCTCAGCCTTCCAAGTGGAAGAATCTGGGTTCCTAACAAACTCTTGCATGCACAGTGGCTCCCGGCTCGCCTTCCAGATGCTGAGAGCACCTTGGTTCTAGCTGGATCAACATCCCCTGACTCTGACACCAGGGCCTACCCCAGACCAATTCAGGCAGCAGGGGCCTGGGCACAGGTGTTTTTAAAACAACAATGTTGCTTGGGCTCCAACCTGTTTCCCATCAGTCACTCCCAGAAGTTGGTGAGACTTCGTCCCCATCTTCAGTTCCCGGGGGGGTGTTTGATAAAGGGCATGGACCCGCTGTGGGGTGCAGGGGGGAAACTCTGGGTACCCGGAGACAGGAGGAGCATGGATGGCACAGAGAATCCCAGAAAGAGGCTTGTTTCTTCCTCTAGGTCACTGGGGGCCAGCCCTGTTCCCTGAAGAAGACTAGATTTAAAAAAAAAAAAAAAACTAACCAGAAACATCCGGCTCAGGAGGCCTAGCAGGCAGGCAGGGTTTAGCTTTGCCCCGGAAGCCTGCTGAGGAGGCACCTGGCCCTGGGAGGACGTGAGAGACCCCAACCACGTGGCTCTGGGCAGGCACAGCTGACTGGAGGGAAGAGGCGCAGTCACAGGAGAAGAGCGGCAGGTGTGTGGCGTAAGCAGGTAGGACGGGGTCCAGGGCCACGCGGGTGGGGCCAGAAGGTGGAATAGGGAGGCCGGGACGGCTCCACTGACTGGCAGCAGGCAGGCAGTGTGGAGGGAAAGGAGCCCTGTCTAGATGCGCTGACAGAAAGCCCTAGACAGGCCGACACCTGAAGTCGGAGGAAAGGCGGTGGGGAAGAGCAGACACAGAGCCCTCGAGGGAGCAGGCTGGCAGGCAGCTGGGGCCTCCACAGAAAGAGGGCAGAAAACAAGTGGCTTCAGTGGCCGGGGGAGGCTTCCAGTGAGACCAGGGCTGGGACAGGGGCAGGGCGTGGTTCTCACCCCTTTCCGCATCACGCTCCTCAGTCTGGGTCACAATGAGCCACCTGTCATCTGCAGTGAGGCCTTGGCTGTCAAGGCAGGAAGCAGCCTGGGGCTGGGAGGTGGGCAGTCAGGCAGCAGTGCATCCAGGTCATAGCCAGGCTGGTGCCATCAGAACCCCTGGGGCAGCCCAGGCCTGAGGGGGTTCTGGAGATCCCAGGGGTGCCCCAGTGCAGCCGAGGATAGACTCCCGAGTGGAAGGTGTGGAGGGGCCGCAGGGGAAAGATTCTCTAGGGAGCTCTCAAGAGAAGGGGTCCTGGCAGCATGATGTTGTCACTTAGAGGGTGTCCCTGTCCCTGGGGTCGAGGTGGCCCGTACCCATGTCCAGACTGGGATATGTGTGAGCTATGCTCCTGACCACTGTGAAGATCTTGGGATCCTGCTCTGTCATCTGAGTGTCATCTTTGGTTCTAAGCTCCCAGAGAGACCCTCAGGCCTGGCTAGTTTCTGGCAAGACAGGGCACAGCAGCTCATGCCTGTAATCCCAGCACTTTGGAAGGCTGAAGCAGGAGGATTGCTTGAGCCCAGGAGTTGGAGACCAGTCTGGGCAAAATAGCGAGGCCTCGTCTCTACACAAAACTTTAAAAATAGCCACACTCTCAGAATGTGAAAGTCAAGTGACAGTCTGGAGGGCAGGACAGGGACCCCAGCTGCGGCCGGAGTGCCCACCACGGTTCCTGGGGCAAGCCGCCTTCAAGGGCCAACAGAGCCGACATCTGCTCTCCCAGGCCCCACCTTGGCCCCGTGAGCGCCTCACAAATTGAACAGGGATGGATTTTGTGTATCCTGGAATCCTAGCCCTCTCGCCCCGGAGCAGTGAGGGGGGAGTGACAGACGCAGCTGTACTAACACAGGTCCTCTGAGTCACATCCAGGGGAAGAGAGGCCGCCTGTTCTCCGGCCCTACCTCCTCTCGGCTCCTCCACAGACCTTCCGGTGGGCTCATTTGCAAAACAGAAGGATGCAGTAGGTCCAAGTGCAGGGGTCAGCGCCAACCTCGGGGGCATGTCACCCATGTGGCCACATGGGACTGCACTTGGTGCTCTTCCACCACCATCTCACAACTCTTCATAGCTTTTGAACCCACGGATCCGCACTTACATTTTGCACTGGGCGCCATGCAAGACATGGCCAGCCTGCGCTGAGCTCTTGGTGGCAAATGGGTTCACTGGCCCATGACAGCCACGTCAAAGTTCCCCTGGACTAGGGCTTTGCTTTTCGGACGCCTTCCACACCCACACCAGCGTAAGGCAAGAGCACCACACCCTGATATACACAGAGGAGCCTGGCAAGAGGAGGGGTGAGTGCCCCATGCAACAAGAGGGTCCCTGCCACCCTGAAGACCCCCCACACCCAGGCCCGGGAGGTAGGGACAGAAACAGGCTGGGAAGCCTCCGGGAGTCAAAACGTTCCTGAGTTTCCCAACTTGTGCAAAGCAAAGGCCCAAACAGACCGGGCACAGCAGCTCATGCCTGTAATCCCAACACTTTGGGAGGCTGAGGTAGGAGGGCTGCTTGAGCCCAGGAGTTGGAGACCAGCCTGGGGAACATAACAAGACTTCATTTCTACAAACAATCAAAAAATGAGCCAGGTGTGGTAACGTGCACCTGTATTCCCAGCTACTTGGAAGGCTGAGGTGGAAGGATCACCTGAACCCAGGAAGTAGAGGCTGCAGTGAGCTATAACAGTGCCACCACACTCTAGCCTGGACAACAGAACAACACCCCCTAAAAAGCTCCAGAGACCCCACTGGAGAAAGGCAAGAGAGCAGACAGCCTTCCCTGCCCCCTCACCACCCTCTGAGATGCCCTCTGAGTCGAAGCTTAGGGGAATTCCACCCAAACGCCAGCATGTGTGGGTGTGGAACACCCTGTGATGTGACTTCCTGCCCAGCCCACCACACCACGGCCTCCTCGGTAAACTGTCTCACCCAACGCTGTGAACTGTGAGGGTCCAGGTCAGGCATCCTCCCCAACCCCATCTCCAGACACTGCACATGTCAAATGCTTGACACATACTTACTGACCCAGGGGCCCTTGGGAGCTCCCCTGGGAGCCTGGAATTAACTCCAGAAATGTGTATCAAACAAGGCAATGTTCACCCAACACACAGATTCCAGGGCTCCCCCTCGGAGAGGGGAATTCGGGAGGCGAAGGGGTGTCTGCATTGTTATAAGTGTCCCAGGCGACTTGGGAAGGCTGCCTCTCCTAGCTGCTTTGACTGAGGGAGGGGAGTAGGGAGAAGTGGCTCAGTACGGGAGGCGGGCAGAGCTCACGTGGGGCTCAGGACACAAGTGGCCACAGTCAGTGGTCAGCCTGCTTGTCATGGAGTGATTCTGCTGGTCCTGGCATGTGTGAGGCCTTGTCCCGACAAGAGTTGGGGGTGGGGCTCCCATTTGCCAAGAGCAGCCCAGACCTGCAGGTGGCTCTGTGACCCCTGGGGCCTGGCCCCCTCTGTCCTCATGTCACAAGAATCGCCCAAGCAGCCCAATGTGGAGCTCACGGGGACCACAGTTACTGCTGACACAGGGGGCGAGGGGAAGAATCAAAACATGACTTAGCGTAACTTGAGGAACATGTAAGGGGGACCCAAAAAAACCCGGAATTGATGTATACAAAATTGCGTATTTATTCTTTCATGTTTAAACTTCGGTCACCTTCCAAGTACTCCCCATTTGATGCACTATACCTGTCGAGACGCTTTTTCCACTGCTCAAAACAGTTTTTGAACTTTTCCATGTTGATGCCTTTTCGTGCTTCTGCTGTTTTTTGTTTCACCTCCTCCACATTGGCAAAATGTTTCCCTTTGAGGACTTTTTTTCATCCAGGGAAACAAAAAAAAAGGTCACTCGGGGCGAGTGTGGGTGAATAGGGGAGGGTGGGGCCCTGGGGTCATCGCAGCTTTTGGTCAAAAACTGCTGAACATCAGCACGGTGTGGGCAGGTGTACTCGTAAATCACCCATCATGAAATGGGCAAACATGTTGAAAGAATCTCCAGAAAAAATTCACTGAAGCTGAACGCAGCCTCTCACAACAAGGCTAGCTGGTACACACCAATGCCAATAGGTTCCTAGAACACGTACCTAGCAGGGGAAGCCTGCACTGCAAGGGGGCCAACCTCCAAGAGGTAATTCTGGGTTTTGGGGAGATCCTCCTTATATACATGGTATGTGCTTTTCTCCCCACAGAACGCTTCCACTTACCTCCCGCATGTATGTCTTAGTAGTTTCATATTCTTTAAGGGAATTCCAGCTTACATATAAAATGTAATATTGACCATACACTGTGACACTTACTTTTTTATTGTCTGATATCACTTGTCATCTGGGTGGGTCTTATTTGCTCAGTGGGGTGGGGAATTCTGAGGTCAAGGACCTCATCTTATACTTACCTGGACATGACATACTTTGAGGCCTACATGCATCGTTGAGCACAGGCTGTCCTTGCTGTGTGATTCAGTTAGCGTTTGAACTCCTGCTTCCGGGGCTGTTATCTGAGGGAAGAAGAGTGTGCTGGGTGGGGTTCCACAGAGGCGGGGAAACTGAGTCTGAGTGTCAAAGGTCCAGGCTGAGGAAGTCACAAAAGCTCTCCTACATGTTTCATAGTTTTAACTCTTATGCTTAGATCTTGGATCCATTTTGAGTTAATGTTTGCATATAGTATGAAGTAGGGTCCTCAATCTTTTGCAAGTGGATAACCCGGTGGCCCCAGCACTATTTATTAACACGGCTATTCTTTCTTGCATATGGGTTTTTTTTTCCAGAATCCAGAAAAGGCTTTAGTTTACATTTCTGTTGCTCTAAGGTAGTATTTCCAAAACTAGCCAGTCCTGGATCTCAATAATGTATCCAAATGAAAAAATAAGAATGAGTAAAAAGAAAAAAAATAAATGTCTGAACTATGTATCCAAAAGGAAAAAATAGGAAAAAAAGTCCCATGGTCCAACAAGACCCAGGTACACTCAGCTACATAAAGTTAAATATCCTTCTGAATAGCTCGTTAAAGCAAATGGAAAGAGCAGTATCTTTTGTCATGTATAGAAAGTAGCCCTAATTAAAAAGACAATGCAGCTGAATTATAGCTAGATATGAGAATTGCCTGTTAAGGGTTCTGGGTATCTTGGTTAAAAAGGTAGATAAGCAAATGTTTATTAACCTTCAGGCTAAAAAAGTAATAACCAAAGTATGTGTCTTTCCAATAGCGGGAAACTGTGGGGGGCGGGGAGGTGGGAAGGTGGGATTGGCAGTAGTGGGAATCTGCCTGGGGAAGGGAGGGTATATCTCATCCACAAGGGTATCTGCCTAATGAATATTTGTATACCTAACCCCGAATTGTACCTCACATCTTTAAAATAAAAAAATTAAA
>CAUYQG010003614.1:0-22739 GCA_963574415.1 Tarsius wallacei
CCCCCCCCCCCCCCCCCCCCCCCCCCCCCCCCCCCCCCCCCCCCCCCCCCCCCCCCCCCCCCCCCCCCCCCCCCCCCCCCCCCCCCCCCCCCCCCCCCCCCCCCCCCCCCCCGGATTTTGAAGATGGAATTAAGTTAAAGACCTTGAGGTGAAAAGATTATCCTGGATTTTCTGAGTGGGCTTTAAATGTAATCACACGTCTTTTTAAGAAGGAAGTAGAGGGAGACTTAATTACAGAAGAGGAGGAAGCAATGTGACTTCAAAAGCAAGAAGTTGGAATGATGCAAGGAGTCACAAACTGAGGAATGCAGACACCTTCCGGAAGCTAGAAAAGGGAAGGAAGTGGACCCTCCCCTAGAGCCTCCCAGAAGGAACCAGCCCTGCCAGCACCTTCGTGTTAGCCCAGTTAAATTGATTCTGGACTTCTGAACTCCTGAACTGCAAGAGAATGAATCTGTGTTGTTTAAGCTACTAAGCTTGTGGTAATTTATTGCAGCAGCCATAGGAACTTAAATCTTTGTCAAATAAATGTATGAGTCTTAGAAAATGACAAAAGGAGAGAAAATCAAAGCCACATGGAAGCTGAAGTATGAGAGGTCTTCATGACACACACTACTCTGAGCAATTTATTTTGGTCCCTGCATCTAAGATTTCATGATAGGCGGATCAGTTAAACACTGTACATCTTTGTGTTTGTCACGATTCCTAGGTATAAGCTCAAGGAGTTATCATTGGCTGATTTAAGCAAAAAAAGGAATTTATCTAAAGGATGATGTCTATCTCAGATTCACCCAGGATGACTGCAGTACCAGTTTCAAGCCCAGCCATGGACATTGTGCACTGCAACCCGATAGCCCTGTGGAAGTCATGCAGCCAGGTGTAACATACAAAGCATACCATACAGTCGGTCTGAGGACAACACCATTGGCACTGCACCAAATACAGCATCACATCACAAGCCAAGCTGGCACCCAACATGGCTGCCACAATCATCAACATAGTTTCTGATCACCCTGCAGCCAGAGAATTCCTCAAAAGTCCTGAACAACAAAGAAGTCTAGGGAAGTAAGGACTGGACATTTACAATGTCTCTAGTAGAAGGCAGCTCAGCCTCTTAATAAGACTCAAAATGAAGTCAGGAAAGATTTCTCAAGCACAAGAGGAAAGGGTTCAGGTAATGGGAAACCCCAAAGGAAAAATAACTGTGCTACAATCCCGTATTCAAGGCCTACAGTGAACCTATTTTCATAATTCAGACTTCAACATGAATTCACAAAATTAGAATGTATAGTCATGTATCTAATGACCCTCTGTGTTCAATCACTTCTAAATTCAAATTAAAGGAAGTAACAGAATATGGAATCTACTGAGGTTAAATATGTCCCCTTCAATCTCAAAATTAAATGAAAACATCTTGAGGAATTTTTAAAGACTGATTTCCTTACTGATATGCTCAACAAAGAAAAGCCTGGTTTTATTTCTCTATCACATTGTCCTATCAGATTGAATCAAAGTCATATTAACTAACTGTCAAAATAATTGAAGATTATTTAGGGACAATCAAATAACTAGTGTTTGAGTAGATATCAGATGTCCCTATAATAAAAGAAATATAAAAATTCCAAACCTTGGACTATCAACATCTACCACTTTCAGTAGCCATTCAACTAGCATTTTGCCTTTTTCTGTATCAGACAGTGTGCTGATCCCTGGGATTTTTTTTTTTTTTTTAGTGCTTAAGAAGGAATTCCTGAAGGAATTTATATTCTACAGAGGGGTTAAGGGATAGACACATGTAAACAAATGAATTATAATAATTAAAAGATATAACAGGTGCTCTGACAGATGTGTTATGATTTGAATTGTGTCCTTCAAATACTTATATGCTGAAATTTCAATCACCAGTACTTCAGAACGTGACCTAATTGGGAAGCAGGGTCATTGCACATGTAATTAATTAAGATGAGGTCATACTGAAGTTTGTTGAGCCCCTAATTCAGTTGACTATTGTTTCATATAATAAAAGAATGTCATTTGAAGAGATGGACGGGGAAAACACTATGTAAAGATTGGAGTCACACTGCCACAAAAAAAGGAACTGATCCTTCCCTATCACCTTCAGAGGGATCATGGCCAGTACCCTAATCATGGACTGCTAGAACTGTGAGCCAATAAATTTTTGTTGTTCTAAGCCACTCAGTGATATTTTGTGATGGTGACCCTAGGAAACAAGATATGTGGTCAAAAGTTCTGATAAACAAATAGATGACTAAATGACATAGAAGTCAAAATGTGTGACTTTTTAGATAGGATCTGAATGGTCATTAACAAATATGAGGGGAATATTCTATATAGTAAGTGTAGAATATCAATAAAGAACAAAATAAAATATAAAAATTCACTAGTTTCAATTGTCTTGAGGGAGAAATTTTGGTAAATAAATACAAATCCCAAACATTTAAAGTCTGGAGGCATAGCCCAGTCCACCACCCACAGCAAATAAGCAGAAAGGATACAATAATAACTAAGAAAGGATCCCATAAAATGCAAAATGCTGATTTAGTGCAGCTTTAATAATTACAAATTAGGCATTCCTGTTGAGAGACTAGAGTTTCACACTAAATCATGAAGAACATTTTTGTAATTTAGAAAATTTATAGCTATTAGAGTGGAGTTCCCAAAACACATTCTAAGTTTCAGAATGCCTTGCACAAATGTCTACAGATGGTTCATTCATTGATTCCACAAATATTTATTGAGAGAAACTTTGACCATGACAAAAGATAGCTTTACATAAAATATTGCAAAATAAGAAACATAATTATACAATAAATAGAAACATTTATACATTTAGACTGCTGAGCAACTACCAAATACATTTTTTTAAATTAAAGGGTTAGTTCATACCCAATTAATCTATAAATCCAAAGCATTGCTAATCAAAATCCCACTGTATTTTTTATTAAACTGATATGCCAGTTCTAAAATTTATACATGAAAGTAAAAGACCGAGGACAGTCAGGATAACTCTGGGAGAAAGAACAAACAAGAATGAGAAAATTGCCATACTAGATATTAAAGCATACAAAGTCATGGTAATTAAGACACTATGGTTTTCCTGCTTAGAGGACCAATACACCAATAAAACAGAATAAGGATGTCAGAAACAGAACTGTGCACATTTGGAAATTTGATATAAGACAAAACCAGTATTTCTCATTTTTGAGGAAAGGTTAAACTGTTCAATAAATTGTGTTGGAACAATTGGCTTTTCATATAAAATGAATTATATCCCTTTATCAGGTAAAACACAAATTTTTGTGAGTTCTGGAATGTATGATAGACCAAAATATAGACAGCAAATATTTTGCAACTATTAGAAAAAAATATACAAAAGAGCGTCTTTATGTCTCTAGAGTAGGGGAGGATTTCTTAGATAACACATAAACTTGATTAAACCTAAATTAAAACATCTGCAAGACCAAAGTCACAATAAATAAAATTAAAAGTCAACCAGCAGATTGAGAAGAGACCTTTACAACATATATAGCAGAAAAAGGATTAATTATATGAAAGAATGCTTTTAGAAAAATCAAGACTTGGCTGAGAAGAACAGGTTCAAGAACAGATTCATTTAAGATCAGAAACTGATCTTAGCTGTCAGGGCTAGCCATTAATTTAAGAGCTTGCTGACAGGTGTGTCTTTTTTTCTTTTTTTTTTTTTTTGAGTTGGAGTCTCATTCTGTCACCCAGGCTGGAGGGCAGTGGCATGCTCTCGACCACCACAGCCTCGACCTGCTGGGCTCAGGCAATCCTTCCACCTCAGCCTTCCAAGTAGCTGGAACTACAGACATGCACCACCATGCCTGGCTTTTTTTTTTTTAACTGTAGAGATGAGGTCTCACCAAGTTGCCCAGGCTGGTCTTGAACCCACAGGCTCAGGCAAACCTCTCACCTCGGCCTCCTAAAGTGCTGGGATTAGAGACGTGAACCACCACACCCAACCAGACTGGTGCATTTTCAATGGAACTGATGCTACCATCATTCCCAAACCTCTGATAGGTTGCCTTTTGTTTGTAAATAGAAGCTATTTCCTTCCTTTCCCCCTCTCTCTGCAGGAAGAAAGGGAAGGGCCATCTCCCCCTTGAAACCTAGGGCGCAAGGACTCAAGACAATGAATAGTAAAGTTTAAAGATGCCTGTGAGATCATATTGATATTTTCATTCCTGATGGGATATTTACTTAGCCAGTGAACATGATGATCTGCTTTGCACTACTCGAGTGGGAGCAGTGGGAAGCACTAGGGCAAAGAGAAGGCCGGGACTTTCCATCCCCACCTTGAGTTCAGGTTTCTAAGAGGACTCCAATATGGGGTTACAGTCTTGCTGGTGATAGCTACATCATGAGACAAAGAGTCACGCACATCCAAAAGCTGCCAGCTGAGGGTCCTTGGAAGATGCATCCAATCACGAAAGGACCCACTAATGCCTTTGGAAGCTGCTTGAGAGGTCGTTATCAACTGAAGCTATTGGAGACATGACCTGCCTTATGGAGCTTGTAGATATCAAGTTTAAATGCTATTTAGGGCCAATCCAGGAAAGAATTAAGTCTCAGCACCTTAGCAGAACACACACACACACACACACACACACACACACACACACACACACACACACCATTCCTACCTCCCAGAGCAGGTGTTTAGAAGGGAGAGCCAGAGGATTTTTAAATCATATAAGAGACTTCGAATTTAAATGTACAGAGATGAATCCCAGAAAATGCAATGAGGTTGTTCTGATAATGTAGTGTGGCTGAAAAGTAATGGAGAGGCTGAGATATTTTCCTGGGGCAATTGGTGGTGGTTAACAGAAAGAGTAACACCATTTGATATATCTTGATGAGATGAAATTCCTCACTAAAATGCCAGTACTGCCGGGCTCGGTGGCTCAGCCTGTAATCCCGCGATTTGGGAGGCTGAGGTGAGTGGATTGCCTGAGCCCGCGGGCTTGAGACCCACCTGGGCAACCTGGTGAGACCTCATCTCTACAATAAATCAAAAAATTAGCCGGGCATGGTAGCGCGCCCCTGTAGTTTCAGCTACTTGGAAGGCTGAGGCGGAGGATCACCAGAGCCCAGCAGGTCGAGGCTGCAGTGGCCGGGAGCGGCCACTGCACTCCAATCTGGGTGACAGAGTGAGACTCCAACTCAAAAAATTAAAAAATTAAAAAATAAAATAAAATGCCAGTACTTGGTATCCATAATCCATAATATATAAATAATAGTTTCTAGTTAATACAAAAAATCTACAAGAAAAATACGTGTTTTGGTTATGTAAACCTAATGACTCAAAACAATTATTTCTTTGCTTTTGATTCTGCAGTTTTGGCAGGACCAGTAGGAACAGCTTGTCTGTGCTCCATGTGACATTTGCTGAGACTGGAATGCCCAAAGTGGCTTCCTCACTCATATGTCTGGCACTTCAGCTAGAATGACTGGAACAGCAGGGAGGCTGGAAGGATGTCTCTCTCCCTCTCCTCTCATAGTCGCTCCACATGACTAGCTTGTACTTCCTCACAGCATGGCAGTCTCCATGTAGCTGAATCTCTTACATAGTAGCTGGTTTTCTCCAAAGAGCAAAAGCAGAACTTGCCTTGCTTTTTTAGGCTCAGACTGGCACGGTGTCAATTCTGCCACATCCCATTAGTTATTGTAGAGAAATTGGTTCTCATTATGCCAAGGCGCAAAGATGTTCATCACAGTATTTTTTGTAATATCAAAGCACTGGATAGACCCCAAATGTCTAATTATTAGTGTTTTGATAAACAAAATGCGTTACATCTATATAATGAAGCCAAAGAGAATGAATAAACCAGATAGCAACTTATCAACAAAGATATATCTAAAATTAATGTGGAGTTATAAAATATAGTTGAAAAATCATACACTATGAAACAAATTACATGGTTTTTAAAAATACAGGCTAAGCCTACGTCTGTGTGTATGTGTGTGTGTGTGTGTAGTGAAAATAATAAAACATGCCCAAATCAAGATAGTGATTTCCTCTAGGAAAGGAATGAGAATGAGAAAAGGATAAAGTAGAATTCAACTTTATTTGTAATGGTTACATTATTTTATTTTCTAAAGCTGATATAAATATAATGGAATTTTAACCTTTATTGATGGCTTTTTACTATATATCTCTGAAATATTCTGAAGATTAAATCCTCTTCAAAATCAAAAAAAGTTTAAGAGTTAAACTGTCTTAAAATTGCTAATCTAGGCTTTAAGCCCAAGATAATTTAGTTGGGGAACTGTCAACATGTATACAGGATCTGTCATTTTACTGTGCTTGTAAGATAACAAGATAGACTGCCACAGTCTCATATATGCTGACAAAAGACATGAGACTTGTGGGTCAGAAACAAAAAAATTTATTACTCATGGCAGTAACAGTAGTCAGAGTATCAGCATTTGTGTCAGTTCCCCAAGACTCAATTCCCACAGAGCAAAATAAAGGGGGTTATATTACATGAGAGTCACACTGAGCTTATGGAACCTAAATCTTTTATAATGGGCAGTAAGACTGCTTGGCCTATGCTCTGGACACTTTCTCTATCTTCCAAGGCTATAAGCCAATCTGCCCTTTGCTCCAGAGGAAAACACGATAGCTATCTTCCAAGGCTGATTGCAATAAGCATCTTTGAAAACATAGGACATGACAAAGGCTCCAAAGCCTCCTCACATAATCTTCAGAACGTCAAAGGGTCTATGAAGAAATGTCTCCTAACAGAGACTTTTCAATATGTGAATATGTACTGTAATTGCAGTATCATAGGACTAATAATTAGAATGGTTCAACTTACATGAGACAGGCATTTCTCTTCATACCTAGGTAAGGGATGGCACGTGTCATGGAAGTAATAATTAGTCCTATGGTATTGCTGTTACAGTGTCAGATAAAGACCTTTTTTAAAGCTTTTAAATTTAACATAGAACTTTGTTTATTCTAACTACAAACCTTTACAAGCTAAAACTATAAAATCAGAAGAATGAAACTTTAATACAAGCTAGGTAAGTAAGATACTAATGATTATTTTTTAAAAAGCTAACTTGTAACAAAATAATAAAAACAACTTTGCACCTCAAATACAATGTTTCTTAAAATATTAAATGTCATTTTAAAATTTTATCAGTAAAGAAAACACAACTACATAGGACTAGAATATTTAAAGATATTCAAACTCATAAATATACCACACTATAAACAAGATGCCATGGCATAAAATAAAATGAGCTATAGATATGCTTTAGAATTAACTTCGGTACACATTATGATGCATAATAGCTGCTGGAATCTTTAAACAACTCATAATGTATGTTTTACTTCTTTATGTAAATACAAAAAACTCAAAATACCACACAAAGATTTTTAAAAGCCTACATTGAAATTCCAAGAAAGTCAACCTGAATTTTGGCATAAGGAAAATGGATAGTTATTACATAAAACTATTCAGTCTATAAAGCACTTTTTACATGCAAAATATTAAAATGATGATTCCTAAACAAGTTAGAAGCAAAATATTATTTAGACATACTGCGTCCCTGTCTAACTACTAAGGGCTTCTTAGCACACAGTGGGTGTTCATTAATGTCTGATTATTGCAGCATTGGACAGGAGTTTGAAGCAGTGGAGAAGGCATACATTTTGTTTTGTTTTTGTTTTTATTTTCAAAATTTTTTTTTTTTTTTTAAAGACGTGGGGTACAATTCAGGGTTAGGTATACAAATGTTCATTATGCAGGGGCCCTTGTTGAGGAGGTGTGCCCCTCTTTCCCCTGGCAGTTTCCCTCAACTGCCAATCTCACCCCTCCTCCCCTGGCAGTTTCCCACTCCTGCCAATCCCTTTCTTACAGTATTATGATCATTGTTCAAGGTCCACTAGGCATACGTTTTGAAGTCCAGTTTTGTCAGGTTTGAATTCCAGTCCTACCACTTTATAGCTCTATGACCTTGAGTAAGTCACAACTTCTACAAGCCTCCACTTCCTCACCTACAAAATGAAGAAAACGATATCTAAATTATATTTTAAATAGCGAGCACTATGTCTGGCATGTTGTGTGTCTCAGTATTAGTTCTTTAAGTTTTGAAATATTTCTCCTTCGTATTTAATAATCCTAACAAGTAAATAAAACAGTACAGATCGGTGTGGCTTTGAATTTCAGTCTATTACATGCCAGTAATATCACCCCATAACCATGGGTTATTCAAAGAAGGGCATGGTTAATTGAACCTTACAGGGAAAAAAATGCACTATTCCTTATCTAATTCTGAAGAGAAATGCCTGTCTTGTGTAAGTTGAACCATTCTATCAAACATCCAACCAATAGAAAGGACACATGTTGCATTAACTTTTTCATAAGAAATAAGATTTAAAAAGCAGGACATGGCTTGGCTAATAGGAAGAACTTCAAACCAGAAGGTATCATGGAGAGCTTTAATTCCACTTATTCTTCTAACTAGCTGTATGGTCTCAGAAAAATCACATACTCTCTTACTCTCTAGGTCTCAGTTTATCTGCCAAAGAGAGTTTTCTTTATTCTAATATTCATGGATTTTTTTTGTGTCAGGCTCAAATAGTTTTTTTAAAAGTAGTCAGCACCTTCCTTGCCTGTAACTGACACTAGCAGTTTCCTTTGCTGTAGCCATTGTGCCTTCTGCCCCCAGTTTTCCTATACTAAAAACAATCATATTTTGTTCAGGCTTTAATGTGCTCAACTTGAAGAAATAAATCATTTTTGTTCTAAATTATTCATGGCAATTCCCTTCCCCTTTGCCAAATGGTCTCTTTTCTATCCTCCTCTGCAACTAGAAATGATTATGTGACCCAGTCCTGGTCAACAAGGCTTAAGAGAATACATCCTTGACTACCAAACCAAATTTTTTGCTAATAAAATGATTATTTTTCCGCATACTCTCCTGTTTGGGATGCTAGGGACACAGTGCCTAGAATTGTGGCAACCATCTTGTGACCATGAGGTTATAAACACAAGAAAGATAAATCAACCCACCCAGGATGGTGGAAAAATCTTTTTTTAATACAATTATTGAGCCACTGAATATTACCTGAGGACTTTTTTCTAAATAATACACATCATTATGATTTAAGCTACTGTTGCTTGGAAATTTGTTAGTCCCTGCTGATCATATTCCTAACTTATACACTGCACAGATGGGAGTTTTCCATCAGGTAGAGGAGGTAGACAAAGCATCAGAAAAGTACTGTAGAGTTAAATAATTACTATAATAAAGGAGGTGATTCCCCCCCCCCCAAAAAACCAGAATTATCTCTTTGAGGGGCGGGATCCTTGTAGTACAATTGGAATTTGTTCCTCCAGATCAAACGGTCAACCAAAGTTTTTAATCTAAAAGTTTTGAGAAGGTTGCATCACAATTTGCAGAAGAAGCATCCCAAGTTGTGTCTTCACAACATGACAATGCATCTGCCCACACTGCGCTGAGTGTTCAGCAGTTTTTGACCAAAACGGCATGACCCCTGTGCCCCATCTTCCCTATTCACCTGATCTCACCCCAGGTGACTTTTTTTTTTTTTTTTGGTTTCCCCAGATGGAAAAAGCCCTCAAAGGGAAACATTTTGCTGATGTGGAAGAGGTGAAACATAAAAATGGCAGAAGCAATAAAGGCATCAAAAATGATAAGTTCAAAAACTGTTTTGAGCAGTGGAAAAAGTGTCTCGATAGGTGTATTGCACCAAATGGAGAGTCCTTTGAAGGTGACTGAAGTTTAAACATGTAAGAATAAAGAAATACATAAATAAATAAATTCTGTTTTGGGGGGGGTCCCTCCTTGTAGAAGTACAGATCATTGTTTTTGTTTTTCCTGGCTGATGGGTTGCTGCAAGGACAAAAAAGAAAATAGATACGAAAATGCTATTGAAAAAAACATGCAGTTGAATACAAAAGGTCATATTGGTATTAAAATATAAATTGCATCAAATAGCCGGAAACACCAAAATCCTACCAGGAGGAGGTCTGGTAAAAATGATAATCACAGCTCATCTATATTGAGTACTTCCTTTGGCCCAGGCCCCATTCTCAGGTATCTATGTCTATTATTGACATATTCTTCCAAACAATCCCACGAGGTCAGCTTTGTAACGAATCCCATTTTAGTGGAGGAAAGTGACTAACTTAAACTAAAAAACATCCCGTTCAGGGATCTTGGGATGAAGATCACAAAGATGCCCAAATTTTGTGGGCAGCAAAAGTTGCAGATAGTAAAGTAGCTGGTATTTGAACCCGGACAGTCGTAGGCCAGATCTATGGACTCGATGACCACACATTCTGCAAAGCTGTTAAAAAAAAGAAGAAGAAAAAGAATAGACTTCTGATTGTAAGAATATTCAAGTCCTTCAAGAGACAGTTAATATCAGGACATTGTAGACCCATTGTGTGCTGATAAAATTGTTCTGAATAAAAGAGCAAAGGGTGAGTCATTCTGTCTTTTATTAAGCAAGAAAGAATCCACATATCATACATTTCATGAGGGATTAATTAACTACAAAAGAACTGAGTGAGTGAGCATAAACCATGTGCCCTGTTCTCCCATGCTATTACGGGTGCAAAGTTTGCATCCTGTTCTAAAAGTCACTGACATTCAGGGCCGTAACACAAAGCTGCACAGGCTGTGTGCTTACACAGCCCTGGGGACACTCCTGGAGTTGTACATAGTGGCAGCCCTGCTGACATCGTCGTTGTGTGTTCTTGCTTTCTCACTATGTTCCTCTTACCTTACCGACACTTTAAAAATATTGAAGTGCTCAGTCAGCTGGCTTAGAAGAAAGATAAAAGCTGAACATATTCATAAACAATATGTATGCATGCACACACAGACACACACATGCACAGAGGTTCACATGGCCACAGTGGTGCACTGTGGTGAAGCATTTTCCCACTTCTTTTCTTTTTTTTTTCTTTTTTTTTTGAGTTGGGGTCTCATTCTGCTCATTCTGTCACCCAGGCTGGAGTACAGTGGCACAATCACAGCTCACTTCAGCCTCAATCTCCTGGGCTCAAACGATCCCTCCATCTCAGCCTCCCAAGTGACTAAGACTACAGGCGTGAACCACCATACCAGGCTAAGTTTTTTTAAGAGATGAAGTCTCCCTATGTTGGCCAGGTTGGTCTCAAACTCCTGGGTTCAAACAATCCTCCCTCCTCAGCCTCCCAAAATGCTGAGATTACAGGCATGAGCCACTACACCCAGACCCTACTCCTTAATGGAAACTCAATCTATCTGTGTAAGAAATGGCCCAAAAGACAACTTCAGTGATATTACCATCTGAACTGAATACCCCAAAGCAGAGCTATTAAAAGTCTTTATCTAGAATCTCAAGATTATTTTGGTTTCTTACCCAGTCAGGACAAGTTCAGAAAGCCTTTTAGGAATATAGCCACACAAAGTAATAAGAACTTTGAATCAATCTTGCAGTCAATAAATGTGGTATCTCAATGGCCAAGTATTTTGTTATTTTATTAAATGTTTGCTTTGTAACAGGTATGGTGCTGAGTGCTTTGCTTTCATGACTTCACTTAATTCTTTCTGGAAAAGTAACATAAACATATCATACAGTTAGAAAATTCAAAAACTAAAGGAACCAGCAAGTTAGAGTGTACACTGCTGGTTGCTTATCCTTATTCCTTCCTAACAGACACCAACTGTGTTCAGGTATCCACCCTGCCTCAAAACATCAAGTGTGATTCTCATCCCAAATTTGCAGAGCAGATCTAAGTTAGTCATAATAATCCTGTTCCCCTGTCATGATTGGTTTAGCAATGGGCGTGTACACCTATTCCAATCCACTGAAAAGTGAAAAGTTGGCTGTGGAGGTTTTAAGAAAGGTTTTATCACTCCCACAGAAGACACACAGAGAGAAACTAGTCTATCTTCTTCTGGAGATGTCCATGCCTGGATGTGAGATCTAGGACTGCTACTGCTATCTTTCTACCAACTTGATTATTAAGCCAACTGCCTGAGAAGGGCAACAGAATACCAAAAGAGCCACAGAGAGGTAGAGCCAGAGCCCTGGCATACTAGACTTGCAGCCTACCTTGCCTCAGTGTTTCTTGATATGTGAGAAAATAACTATGCTTATCCTTAAATCTAATCTGATTTGGGTTTTCTTTTAAGTTTGTTTCTATTAGGTGGTAGATCTGGGATTTGAACACAGGTCTATCTATCTCCAATGCTGGAGTCCTTAACCATAATACATTTCCTGTGAGTGCTGAATATCTCTATATGTCTGAGGCACAGACATGGCTTCTCTTCACATCCCTCCTAACATACATACATGCATGCACACGCACGCATGCACACACACAAACACACACACACACACTCCTTTGTCCAAGTCTGTGAAACTCAACCTTTGACTTATTTTTTCTGTCTAGCACTCCTATCACTAATTACTTGAGCTTATCCAAAAATATGAAGAATCAAACCCCATCTCAACTCTCTCAATCCCTGGAAAGGCCATGACTTAGAATGATCACCACCAATACCACCACCAAGGACTGAGAAGACCATTACAGTCTCAAATGTTCTCACCCTGTGAAGCATATGTAGGTATCATTCAGCTTGTAACTGCTACCATTGTCTGAATGACCTGATGTTTCCTATTTTGTCTTTCAATTCTGATGATCTAGAGATTTTTGCTCCAATGTTTTCCTCAACTACTGTGTGCTTTCTTTAGAAAACCCAAATATCATATTTTAAAGCTTCTGTCACTTGAAACAATATCAACAAAACCAATACAAAAAAAGGACCTAGATTCATAACTTTGTCTTCAAGAGTTACCAACTTCCCTCTGGACCATTAAGACACATCCACTGCTGTTCAAAGAAGGAAAGGAAACTACATTAATTGCTCATCCTTGCCAGGTTCATTGCTAAACTTATTATATTATCACACATTATACACAGAATAATCCTATGCGGTTTCCTCAATTGAAAGATGAACAAATGAAAGTGTAACTAATTGCCTTTAGGCAATACAGCTAGTGAGTTATAGAGCCAGAATTAGAAACCTGCAGGAAGAGAAGGCCATCCACAGGTACACTGAACTATCTCAGCACACTTTTCTAATTAAATAAGTCCACTTATTGGGTCTTCGCTCAGACTTTGATGTTATTTTAACCAGAGATATACCTGTGCTCTCCCTGCCAGACATATTGCCCAATGCATTGCTGGGGGGAGAGCATAGTAAGAAATTAGATATGAGAATCACCTATTGGGTACAATGTGCACAGGTGGGGGTGGTGAATACTCAAAGCTCAGACCAAAAACTATTTGTATCCCCAAAGCTATTGAAATTTTTTAAAAGGGGAAAAAGAAATTAGATACGAGTATTATAAAAGATTTAATAATAGTCATGACTGCAGAGAAAGAAGTAATCTGAGTCATTTTCTACCTTTAAAGAAAGTGTGGGTCAGGAAATAGCTAAGGTTAAACTAAGTCTGGGGCTCATCATAATTCAGCACCATGGGCAGCGCAAGAGGGGCAATAAAACTGAAATATGAGACAGACAAGAGATAAAAGGAGAAGAAAGAAAATGCTTAACTCCCAGGTTCCTCCAAAGGAATTTCAAACTGTCGAGGGTTTTATTCACCCTTTCATTCGGGGCTATTTATCTTCCTTATGCCATCCCAACTCCTTCCTGCAGAAAAGCCATTCTCCCTCCTACCTGATACTGCAAATTATTTCCTCCATGGGGCCCAAACCAGTTTGTTCACCTTCTATAGTGGCTTTACTGGCACAGATGTCCACTACCTCTCTGAGAAGTATTTTGAGGAGTATGGGCACTGACTGCTTTCCTTTGGTAAAGGTCAATCACCACCTAAGACCAGGAGGAATGTGGCACCAGATTCATTGGCGTTACAGTTATGCAAGTGAAAACTGTTTCAATTTTACTAATACCGCAGGAAGTATCTTAAACCTGCAAAGTGGAGACTCTGTAAAAAGCTAATTGTGACTCTACATTAAACTATAGAAGTAGCCCTGGAACGGTCATCAAGCCTGAGGAAGGAGCATTGGAAGAAAAAAGGGGGGGGGGGGGTGAAATTGGAAATCGGATGTATTGTGAAGACAGACTGTGATGACCATTGCCCAGGAGTACATGTTGAAGATAAAGATGAAAATTTCTGAAATAAAATAGCACAGTATATGAAGTCACTAAGTGATTTATAAATATTCAGCCTACTGTTAAGCCAAACCACACATTTATAAGAAAATATCCAGACCAGTTTTAAGAGTTTCTCTAGTACTCACATGCTAAAAGATCCCCAATTCCACCATGACCAGGCCCACTCCACGACCTCTACTGGATCATCCTGCCCTGTGCGTTCATCATTCTTTGAGAAAGTAACTTTGGTGGGCAAGGATATTACAACTTTCACATTTCAAACAAGCTTGTGAGTAAACTCCAGAATCGAAGTTCCATATTTCCCAAAAATGGGAATGTGTGTATTTTGGTAGGAAAAGAGAACTACTTTTAGACTCCTTTCCAAAGAAAACTTTTCCTATGTCTGAGAAAGTTGTTCTCAGGAGAGTGGGAAGATGAACCCAAAGCACTGTAGAGAGTACAGAATGTCCACCCAGGCTATCGAATCAGCCAAACCAACCACAGTGGTAGTTAGCCAAACGGTGACAGACATGAGCTGAAATACATTCTCAGTCCCAGAATTAAATCCCAAGCTGATTTATGAGGGTTGGGTGAGCTATGTTCAAGAGTTTAGGCTAAAAGAGCAACTTCCCATAGTGGCATATTAACTGGTATTACTGAAAGGGGTTCAAAAATTGACTAAGTTTAGGAAATTCTGGGTTAAAGAAAGAAAAAAAAATGTTTACTGAAGCACTTCTCAGAGACCTTAACCTGTTCATATGCATTGTGGATTGCCAAGAGTGGAGATATATTATGCAGAATGTTCCAAATAAACATCCCTGTTTGGAGATTTTTTAACATGAGACAGATTTCCAGACTAGATTTCTGGAAAATGAATGTACATGACCCTAAGAAAATATTGCCATCTTGAAGCTTGCACTTAACCACAGCTGTAATAACCAGATGATAACAGACATCTTAGCTAACAAAAAAAAAAAGAAGGGGAACAAGATGGGCTGGCCGAGTCCTTTCATGCCTATAATTTCTGTGACTGATAATGTTTGTTGGCATGTCAATTGGAGATAGTAAAATATTTGAACAGAAGATGATTTAACTGAGAGAACAGCCTCAAAGACTGTGACTATAATATGAAATTATCTGAGGTTGACTAAAAGGTGCAGGCAATTATAGCCCTTAATACAGATGAGGAATTGGGCTTCTTTTTTGTAAAATTTACTAGAATGAAGCCCTCTTTGAAGAGAGATACTGCTGCATGCAGTCTAAGAATTAAACAGAATATATTATTTATTATAAAGTTAATTTTATGCAAATTATTCTTTTCTAGAGGCTAATGAAAAAACAATCATGCCTTAAGGTCCTACTTTTCTTCCTTAAAATTTTGAAATAGTACTTCCAAATTGAGATTATAAAGTTATGTCTAGTTGACATAGTATCCTATATGAGTGATCAACTTTGCAGCAATTTGGTGTCAGTGTTAGCAGAAAATAACTGTGTATTCAGATAGCCATATTTTTTGGAAAAAAGCAAACCACACAGCATATATTTGCATACAATTTCTAAAATAATATATTTGTTGCATATACATATTATTAACACAAAAAAAGGAAATTAAAATTTTCCCTAAAAGTCAGTTTGGAAGAAATCACGCAGCAGATCCAAATCTCCTACCGATCTAAAAGAAACATTAAATTGTTCTTCAGTGATAATCCCCTTGTAGTAGACCAGTTGTTACCAACTTAACTTCTTCCTAATACCCCTTCTCTCTATTATACCCAAATCCCTCCAGAAAAGAGGGTAATTCTACCACTGTTTACCAAAGAAGTTTTGACACTTGAGCACTTTGCTTGTAAAATGACACAGTAAGTCATCGAATGCCTTCAAACCTAGAGCAGGCTTTGGGAACAGCCCATGATCTCACTCCTTTTATGCCCAGGATGAAATGATTAGGGGACAGAAAATGAGTCAACAGAGCCTCTGTCTCTGCCCTGATGAACCTCATGGTAGCCAAGACATATGGGCCTCTTCTTTTCACTCTTCAAACATAATTAGTGACTGGCATTAATTTTTTCCTCTTGGAAAGAAACATTGTGTTTCACTTCTGTTTTAAAAGCAGTTATGCCTCCCTGAAGATTCAGTCTTCTGTCTAGTCTAAAAGCAGCCAAAAGGCAGAGTTTTACAGTGATACTCGCCACCATTTCTGCATATTCTAGACCTCCAAATCTGACCTTGTTACCTGCCCCAGGAGGCCACGCTTAAGTCCCAACAGCTTGGTTATTACATGTTGTAATTGTTTAACAGCACTTAGCCCATGCCTGTAACACATAGTAAGTACTCAATATATATTTGTGGAGTAAGGGACAGAAATGGGAGTGGTTTTGCCCAGACTAACTGGAATGGCAATCCAGCAATCCCACTATTTGGTATCTACTTGAAGGAAGAAAGCTTGTTATACAAAAAAGACACCCACACCCACATGTTTATGGCGGCACAACTCACAATTGCAAAGATGTGGAATTAACCTAAATACCCATCAACTGATCAATGGATAATGAAAATGTAGTATAAATATGTATCATGGAATGCCATTCAGCCATAGGAAAGAAAAAAGTAATGTTTTTTGTTTTGTTTTGCAGCAATCTGAATACAATTGGAGATCATTGTCCTAAATAAAGCAACACAGGAATGGAAAACCAAGTACCACATATTTGCATAAGTGGGAGCTAAGCTAATGGGTCCGCAAAGGTATATAGAATGATATAATGGCCATTGGAGACTCAGAGGGGGGAGGATGGGAAGGGAAAAGGCATGAAAAACCACTTATTGAGTACAATGTGCACTAATAGGGTGACAGGTACACTTCACCACTACGCAAAACAGCTATGTTGTCAAAAACCATCTGCACCCCTAAAACTATTGAAATAAATAAATTTTTTAAAAGACTAACAAGAATGGCAACAACATGTTATTCATTCCTTCATTCATTCATTTAAGAAATACTTATTAATCAAGGCACTGTGCTAGGCACTAGAAAATAGGGCAATCACTAAAACAGTTCCTACCCTCTTGCGGTTTTCAAATAACTAAAACAGGACCAGTGTGTCTGGACTGCCGAGAACAGAGAGAAGTACACAAAGACTCTATTATTACACAGCCTCGTAAATGATGCTACAGCCATGGGTGGTTTTTTTCTGAAGACAAAGGAAACCCATTAAACCATTTTAAATAAGACAAAGATTATTATATAATTTGGAATTTTTGAAGGTCCCTTTGACACAAAAAGGGACCCCAAAAAAATGGACTGTGGAAGGCAAAAAAAAAAAAGCAAATTTTCAGGCATTACAAGATTTTTCCACAGAAGGTGAATTTTTAAAAAATTTTATGTCATAACTGACATGTTCTTGTAAGCCCACTGGGTGATTTCATGGGCACCAAGATAATCCTTTTGCCTGGAAAACCTCCTATTCTATGGTGTCTGTAATCATATTACACAAAAAGACCTTTCATTCTATTATTCAAGGAAGAGTTCGAATTCAAATATTCCTGAGCTGATTGGATAAAGGGGTGGGAAGAGGAATGAGGAAAGTGACAGTGCTCCATGGGCCGGAAAAGAGGTGAATAAGATAGAGTAATACAAGCTATCTCTCCTATCTCCCGTGTTGCCTAAGTGCATTCAACCATATTTCTCTATCTTCGAAGAGAAATACACCAAGATGGTCTGAGAACCAAAATCCAGCCCTTCAACCTGCCAAGCCCCCATCTGTTCAAAGGCTCGGAATATATTTTCTCTGATCCCATTTCAGTTTGCTTCCTTTTGAGAGCTAAGACACTTTCACTGCCTCTGAAATTACATTGTTCCAAACACAATAAAACACATTTCTACATGAAGGGAAAATTAATAGCCAACTTTCATGTAAGTTAATTTCCTATTTTTCCTTTGGCTTTTCAATGTTTCTATTGCATTCATAAAAATAATGTAGCGAGCCCTCCAAAGGATAATTAAATAAATTACTTTAGTTTTACCCAGTGACTATGTAGCCTACAAAATAATTTCTCTTTAGTAGCTTGTGAATTACACTGGTCTGTTCACAGTGTGTATGGAGTACTACTGATAGTCTCTCTTGCAAGTCTTAAACTACAAAAACATCCTCTCAATACAGGATGATCTATTTGATGCAGGCTCAATTAAACCGGGAATTTGTTTTAAATGAGCTACAGGTACTTCAGGCAATTGATCATTTGATTTTGTTGCAGGTCAGCAAGTCGCATACCCTCTTGGCAACAAAGCCAGCCTGCTTCAGAAGCATGGATAAAGCATAGCGCCCACTTTGGGTTGTATAGTATACCTATTTGCAACTTTCTGAGACCTCCACAATTTCTAGCAATTAATACAGAAACTCAGGGCTAGGTAAAAGAAGAAGAATGTTTATGGGTGAGTGAGAAGTTAAGAATCAAGAAAGTACCTGACTTGCCTTTTTGAACAAGTGCAACTTTTTGAGGAAAGACCAAAAGTTGAGTCAGGCGTGTTAAAGCCCTGCAGAAATTGTACTCTCTTTAAAAGATGTTCAACTGGAAGGGACTTCATAGAAGCTGAGAACCTGTTAAAATTCCCTCATCTGCTGTCATACTATCAAAAGGTTCATGCATATTTTGAGGGGATCTCAACTTATCTCAATAGATCTTTATGAAGCAACTACAATAGCTAATGAATGTAAAAAGGCCTCTTTTAACTCAGTCAACTAAATCAGAATTTGAGGTATTTTATTTCACATAAAACCCACTATCTTCTAGGTCTTAAAGTCTTTGTCAATAACTAAAGCCGTGATCATAAATCTTAGTTCAGACAATGTAAAAATATCCTTCTAAAAATTATTTTTTAAAATATCACAAAGATTATTTTCTCAAAATGACCATCTGTGATATTTTTTATATCAAACTGAATAAGCCAATACCAAAAAATTAATATTCACTCATTATAAAAGCAGAAAAGAAATACAGGCCTAAAATGTATTATCAGAATCTTTGGGGCCATATATGTTTCAGAATCCAGGATTGTTTTACATCTTAGAAAGACATTAAATTGTATATTATGTAACACCCTTCAAAGAGTCTGAGGTAACAGAAATAATCAGACACATATTTATACACCAAAACCTACTAATATTCACACTGAGTGGGATAAAGATTCTAAATTGCTTCATGATCAGGTAAACGTTTTCTGCCAAATAAAGTCAAATCAGATGGTTCAGGTTTTGCCACCAAGAGAGTGTCAAGAAAATAACTTTTACATCTTTGGGATTTTAAAATTTTGAATATGAGATTGTGGACCTAGATTTATTGAACAGTAGGTATAACACATGCATTAAAGTTTAATTTTTATAATAAACCTCTGAGGGACATTTTATTAGTTTTATTTTCTAGATAAAAAATGTGGGCTCAGAGAAATTAAATAACATGGCTAAGGTCACACATCAGACAGAGGGGGTGACCAAAGAACCAAAGGAAGTCTTTCTGCTTCAGCCACCGGTGTGCTTCCTGGTACCCCATGCCTCCTCAAGGGACTCCACCATGATGAGCAATTGGACAGTCATTAGTTCTGTCTACATTCCATTCAGGCTTCTAGATCCAAGAAAATGAATGCAATATTGTTCTTATAAGCCACAATCAAGCTGTATCTGGAGATTTCTTATATTTCACTGAATATTTGTGGCAGGGAACTTTATTGCCTTTTATTCCACCTCCGGCATGAGAAATAAGTTCCAATGCCTAACATCATGTCATTTTGACGCTTTTGCTAGAAATTGGCTTCCTTTCTGATTTGTTTGTCATGAATATTATCCTACAGTCATCACAAAACTACACTCTCTGCAACTGACAGGAAATGAATTAGCAACATTTCCTGAGATACACTCGATTTTACCCCCCCACCACCCCCACCAAAATTTTAAACATGATCGCAGGTGCTGAAATTTCTCCCACTCTTGTGACTGGTGGAGGGTTTTAAAGGATCTGAGAGATGGAAATGTCTCTAGTTATTAGATAATCTAACTCTTTCAGTACAGAGGAAGGATCTGAGGCCCTGATTAATATTTTCTATCACTTTATAGGGCTTCCATTGATTCAATTATGAAAAAAATTATAAAAAGAGAGAGAAGTAAATCAATATTTATGAAGAAAACTAAATGCTATGATATCTTGATCCAGCATCACCTTAAATTATAATTCTCAAAGGCAAACACTGCCCATCAGTAGGAATAAAGTTTGGGGGACTACAAGTAAAGAGGGGGGTGACCTGGGATCTCCCCAACCTGATAATATGCAGACAACTTAGCAAGATGCATAGAATATGACATCATTGCCATCAAGCTAGATGTGACTTTGCAGGTCACTGAATGCTCTTTAAAAGGAGCCAATTTATCATGTATGGGCATCAATCCACTGGCATCACTGGCCTTTCCAGATACATTTTTAACCTGGAGGTGGTTACTATTCCCAAATTGGCTGCCTATTTGGCCAAGAGACGTTCCATACTGTTAACCTATGTTAGAGACAGATGGAATTGTGCAAAACAAACAAATGCCCTGAACTGAAATGTGCCAGTGTGTTAAATAATAATGAATTTAATCCTGTGGGTGAATCTGCCAAAGGAGATCAACATAGGGAAATGGTTTTGTACAAAATCATAGTTGAGAGCACAGATTTTGTAGGAAGCTGAACCTTCACCCTGTCACTTAACAGATCAGCATGACCTTGGGTAGCTTATCTATTGTGTCCAATTTTTTTAGATTGAATGTTATTACTAAAAATAATCAAATTTGTTAACTGAAAGAAGCTGCTTTCATCATCTAAAACTGAGTTATGCTTCATACACATGGATAGGGCAAACAGAGGTCAGGAAAAATGATCAAACCAGCATATGGGAGAAAATTGTGTCAGAGAAAAGGCATGAGCTAGCACGGTCCCTTATAAATCTGTCACTTCTGTGAGTTTCAGTCTCTACATATTTTCTCATCAGAATGGCAGAATGCAGTATTGCTAAGAGATCTGTGTTTTTGAACAATCCAGCCTTGTGCTTCGTGCGTACTATATGTTCAAAAATAATAGCTATCATTTTGATTATGCATGTCATGCCTCTACATTTTCTTTGAACTCTAAACTGAATAGGTTCACAAAGACTGCTAGGGGAAATGTTTTCCTTTTATACAATCTATGAGTTTATTTTGCTGAAGACATTAAACCCCTCAACTCTCTCTTCCTGTAGGGAGCACAGTCTGTTAACTTTGGATGCAATTGAATTCAAACAGCCTGTATCCAGGTAATATCCAGGATGTCTACTCAGGAGGAGCCCAGACACCGAGGAAAGCCCAATCTGGTGCTTGGGAATAACTTGGCAGGCAGTCATTCACTGGGAGGCGAAGAACTGCAGACAAAAGTGTCCAACTGAAGGGAAAAGCCAGTAAAGGAATTAGGGACCAGAACTGGAGGATGCTAATGATGGCAAAGGAGAAGATGGTGATGAGAAAACGGAACCACAGAGCAGTTGGGGAATTGGCTAAGCTCATACAAGAAAGAGGCAGAATGTAAATCCAAATCTTAGAAGTCTGGCTCCAAAGCTTTTGATCTTAACCCCAAAGCAATGAGGCAAGCACAACTCCCAGATCACACAAAGGCGGAGGGGCAGCCCCTGTCTCTTCTGGGGGAGTTGGTTTCATCACAAACCTGCCTCGTGTCAACCGCTCAGAGCCTGGCTTCCAGACTCAGCCACTATTTCTCATGTCAAACCATGTTTCCTGACCCTGCTCAAAATAACCAAGCCCTATTTGTGATGATTTAGGTAAGGCACTTTCAAGACATAGGATGAACTGGAAAGGCTCTCTTTATCGCTATAATCCTAAAATTTAGTCAAACATTAAAAAGGGAATTTAGACCAAGCCTTATTTTACTCAGTGATAGTAATTCATTCTGAAGAGGGTGAAGGTGGACGACTTTTTTTTTTTTTAGAGTTGTGGGGTACAAGTGAGGATTTACTACCTAAGTAAGTTGCATACAGGTAAAGTGCAGGCTTCTAGTTGGCCCTCTCTCCCCTGGTAGTGGACCAGGTATCCAGTGTGTGGCCCCCCCCCACCCCGCCCCAGCGGTGGACGATAACCTTGACTTGTTCCCAGTATAATTACAGTCTTCAGCTTTGAGCAAACAGAATTTGAGGAACAAAATGAGTTTTTCTTAACTACAGACAAAGGGTGATTATGTGCATGTCACCATATGCACAACATCTGGTGGGTGCACATGCTTGTGCATGTACAGCAATAGATGGAAAGAGGTTTTCTTAGAAGATATGTCAGAAAAACTGGAACAAGGCTGCCGCTAGCCCCAAGTTTCTACTGGATGAATTAGAAAATGAGGCCAGCCGGGTTCGGTGGCTCAGCCTGTAATCCCGCGCCTTTGGGAGGCTGAGGTGAGTGGATTGCCTGAGCCCGCGGGTTCGAGACCCGCCTGGGCAACTTGGCGAGACCTCATCTCTACAATAAATCAAAAAATTAGCCGGG
>CAUYQG010003615.1:0-52931 GCA_963574415.1 Tarsius wallacei
TTTTTTTTTTTTTTTGAGTTGGCGTCTCACTCCGTCGCCCAGACTGGAGTGCAGTGGCCGCTTCCGGCCATCGCAGCCTCGACCTGCTGGGCTCCGGCGATCCTTCTGCCTCAGCCTTCCGAGTAGCCGGAACTACAGACGTACGCTACCACGCCCGGCTGATTTTTTTGATTTATTGTAGAAATGAGGTTTCGCCTGCCCAGGCGGGTCTCGAACCCGCGGACTCAGGCAATCCACTCATCTCAGCCTCCCAAGGCGCGGGATTACAGGCTGAGCCACCGAGCCCGGCTTGTTGTTTTTTTTTAAATGTACTTCACATAATATTGAAGAAAAAAATAGCTTATTTAGTCCATACACTGATTTTCAATATGACTGAACTACTTTAACTGAAAAGTTGACTTATTACGTATAAGACTGGTCAACATTAGATTTATCTTAATTTTGTCAGGTAGATATATTGGATATTAAATTAGAAAAAGTAAGCCCAATGAAAACCTTGAGTGAAGAAAATTAACTGTGTCTTATTTCCTCTCATGTAAGAGAATCTAACAGGTTTAAATTTTGATCATCAACTCCTTCTCCTAAATAGATTATGCAGAAACCCAACGTAAATATTTTTCAAAAGTCAACTTTTCTCTCACTGCATCTCCCAGAATTAGTACATAATAACATGTAAGATAGAGTTACTACATTATATACTGTAGTTTCATGTTTGAAAAACTTAATGTCCTCATTGAAATATCAATATTACTTCAGAGGAGTATCCTGCAACTTGGGAGAACAAAAATGAGTAAGTACAGATTTGGGGGGTATAGAGATTGATAGTATTCTAAAATATAACAATTGCCAATGTCACAAATTAAATTCTGTGGTTAAAAGTATTCACTATTACTATGTGTGAACTGCTATCCAATTGTGAGGAGCGTGAATCACAGCGTGGTGTCTTACAATCCCATGAATAGAAGCAGAAGTGTAAAATAAAGTGATAAAATATAAAATAAAGTGGGTTTTTTTTTGTCTGCTAGTGATTCTCAGGACCCAGGAAAAAGCATGGAGAAAGTAACATTTGAAAATGTTTACATACATTCCATTTCAGAGCCTTTTATATGAGCTATGTATGAGGAAAGCACAATGCTAAGAAATCCAAAGAGCAGAATGATGGTCATAAAAACAAAATCAAACAAAAATAGAATAACACTGTAAAGCCTTATCTCTAAATCCTAAGAAGACAATTCAGTGGTAGCAAGATGTTTCAGAATTGACTGGCATCAGAATGATCTAGAGTTGAAGCCAGGCTCTGTCCTTCATTAGCTGGATGACCTTGAGCTACATAATTCTCTGAATTTTCGTTTCCTCATAAATAAAGCCATGCCTTTTCGTGAAGATTAAACATGATATTGCCATGAACACCCTACCCTGCACTGGCACACAGAGGGCATTTAAATCCCTTAGTGCAATCACTCAAGGGCTGTCAACTGGCGTAAATGTTGTTATAACAATGCAAAGTGAGCAAAGAAGTAGAGGTGAACAATTATTCTAGATTACATGAATTTGTGTGGAATGTACACAGGCAATTAGTGAAGTGCTCAGTTTTTGAATTAAGATATAATATAGTGGCTAAGGGTGAGGGTTTTGGACCAAGACCTTTTAGGTTTGATTCCCAATCTCACCACTTAGTAATTGAAGATCTTGGACAAGTTCATTACCAACTTTGTTCTCATTTATACAGTTGGATTAACAATGATACCTGTTTCTTAGGATTGCTTTGAGAATTAAATAATATGATAGACATCAAGTGATTTGACCAGCATACAGTACATAGTCAATAAACTTTAGCTATCAATATTATTATTAGAGTCAAAGTCTCACTCTGTCACCCATGCTGGAGTGCAGTGGCACATTCACGGCTACTGTAGCCTCAGCCTGCTGGGCCCAGATGATCCTTCCACCTCAGCCCTCCAAGTAGCTGGAACTACACGTATATGCCACCATGCCCAGTGAATTTTTGTATTTATTGTAGAGTCGAGTTTTCACCAAGTTGCCCAGGCCGGAATGGAAACTCTGGGCTCAGGTAATCCTCTCGCCTCTGTCTCCCAAAGTGTTGGGATTACAGGCATGAGCCACTATGGTCAGCTAGCTCATATTATTAAATCAATTCCAAAATATGGAAGATCGTAGCTTAAAGAGAATTTTAATGATAAGACTCAAAAGTTTACAGTTGGTTCATCTATAGGCAGTTACAGATCCAGAGGCATTAGTACAAATCAAGTCGCAGGGTGTCAGAAACCCTGGATAGGACTTAGACAAAACACATATGAAAATTAACCCTACAAATTTATGTCTCTGCAATTAGAAAAGACATCTGAAATAATTTAAAATATAAAACAATTAAAATTAAAAAGTATAATATTGTTCCACTTAAATGACTGATAAAAATCATATGGAATTAAAAGTGTGTGGCCTTATAACACTTCAAACTCCTCGGGAAGTGTATTGGAGAAACAAAAAATTAGTGGTGGGAGGGAAAGAGAAGCTTTTTACTGGTAAGGAAACAGAAATACAGGGGTTGACTTGTTGAAGACTAGGGAAGGGTGGGTGCAAGGCTCTGCTTTCTTCTAGGTTGGCTTACCCAGTTCTATATTAATTCAGTCTTTCCATAAACTGCAACTCCTCTAAATGCTTTCTACCAATGTGTTGGTCTGCTCCGAGTGTCCAAGGTGTTTGAGCTTCCAGGGTTGAGCTCACCAAGTGCTAAATACCATCTCTTTGATGCCCTGCTGGAGCCCTAAACCCACTATGTCCCAAACTGAGTTGGCCACCTTTCTCCATTAACAGTTACTCCTTCAAGTACCCCATATCACTCCTGTTGTCACTGTCAAGCTCAAAACTTTGGGTAACATCTTCTTTTCCTTCACTCTATTTGGTTAGTTGCCCTATCTTCATGTGTACTCCACATTTTTGCATCTGTCCTCATGCATCAACTGCCACTGTCACCACCCTAATTTATGCCCATGTTAAGTCCTATAAATAATAACTTTCTGATTGGATCTCATGACCCCAGTCTTTCACCCTTTCGGTCAATGTTTTATACCTTATTAGAAATTCATCTCTTGGCCCAAAGCCTGTAATCTCAGCGCTTTGGAAGACCAAGGAGAGAGCGGATCATTTGAGGTCAGGAATTTGAGACCAACCTGATCAACAGAGCAAGACCCTCTCTCTACCAAAAACAGTAATAATAAAAATTAGCCAGTTATTCTGGTACACATCTGTGGTATGAGCTACTCAGGAGGCTGAGGACAGAGGAGTGCTTGAGTCCAGGATTTCAAGACTACAGTGAGCTATGATCACATGCCTACACTCTAGTCTGGGTGACAGAACAAGACTCTGTCTCAATACATACATACATACACAAAATAAAATAAAATAAAATAAAAACTCATCTCTCCAAAGCACAGCTCTGGTTGTATGACTTTCTTCTTTAAAAACATTTACTAGGCTGGGTGTGGTGGCTCAAGCCTATAATCCCAGCATTTTGTGAGGTCAAGGATTGCCTGAGCCTACAGGTTCAAGACCAGCCTGGGAAACATGGTGAGACCTCGTCTCTATAATAAATCAAACAATTATCCAGGCGTGGTAGCGTATGCCTGTAGTTCCAGCTACTTGGAAGGCTGAGGTGGAAGGATCGCCTGAGCCCAGCAGGTCGAGGCTGCGGTGGCCGTGAGCGTACCACTGCACTCCAGCCTGGGTGACAGAGTGAGATCCTAACTCAGAAAAAAAAATTTTTTTTTTTACCAGCTCTGACTCTTCAAGACTCTTTGCAATGTAGACCAACTCTTCTTCAGAAATTCGCTTCCTGTTATTCTATTTTACTACACAGAATCCCCATTTCAAGCACTTTTATACCTCATACCATTCTGCCTTCCAGGAGTGTCTGTTTTCTGCTCTAAATTCCACTTTTCTAAGTTTTACCTGCTCTTCAAGTTTCAGTTAAAAAAAAAATCATTGTCTCCAGATTTTAAAAAATCTGCACATCTATTAGGAAACCAATTATTTGTCACTTCACAAAAGCTTTATCTTAGTTCTTAATGTTTAAATCCTACTTATGATGTCATTGCCCAGTGTGTTGAGAGTAGATCATCAAGAAATAGTAAGTATTGATTAAAGCAGCACAAATTAATAGTAATAATGGAGGAAAAATAGTTTGGTTTTTTTTTTCCTGAACACTGAGTACCAAGAAACTACATGGTCATATTAATATACCTTTGTCTGTTCCAATTCTGAAGATAAACTTTCCAAACTACTAAAACTCAAGAAGCGTTCATGGCTGGAACCTGTTTGAAAAAGGTATCTGACTACTGTTTCTTTGTTTGTTTCAAATCGCTCCCATTTTCTTAACGTGACCTGAATTTGAAAAAAATAAACAACATATCAGGTTACAAATGGCCAAGGTGTGTCACAACATATCGCCACATTTTCATTCACTTGCTAAACTGTGAACTTCAACTTCCAGTGAACTCTTAGTTCAAATTTCACACAGTTACACTGAATAAAGATGATTCTAACGTCTTCTATAAGAATTTTTTTTTCTCAATCTCAAAGTCTTCATCCAAAAGGAGAGGACACATGGACTAGATTTCTGAATTCTTTGTCAGTTTTCATGTCCTAGAAATCTAAAAATTTTACATAAATGCAGATAAGCGACAAAGAGAAAAATAGCTTCCTAACCTCAAAAAAGAAAGGAAGCAAAAGAGAAGGGAGGGAGAAGGAAGGGGAGAAGGGAGAAAAAGGATCAGGTGGCAAAAACTCAAAAGCTTTTTAAAAGGTAATGTGTCAACATCCCAGTAAAGCATAAAGCTGGTACAGATTTGTGGATGCAGGACTTCCTGGAAAAGTGAAATAATCAAATGTCTGGATTCATGCAAGTATGGATTCCATCCCAGCTTCATTATTAATCAGTGTGGTGTTACATGGAACAGGGTCTTCAAACTCTTTCTTCCTGAACATTCATCCACACCTTGCAAAATGTGCTAATTACAATACCCACCTCTAGGGCTGATGTGATGATTAAAAGATAATTCACATAGAGTATCTAACACAGTGCTGGAGCAGCAGAGGCAGTAGCAGACGTTGACTCCCCTGGCGCTAAGAGGCATAACCGAATGTTAGCGCAGTCCAGCCTCTACCTGAAGGGTCCCCGAACTCCCGCTCCTACCTGGATGCGGCGCTCCTGCCTCTCTCGACTGCGCTCCAGGCTGTCCAAGGTGCTCTCCAGCTTCTGCAACTCCTCTTGGCCTCCGTGCAGCCCACCTTCTCCCTGCTGAGCCTGCGCAATCTGCTGCTGTACGTCTCGTTTTTTTGCTGAGATCCGCTTTGTCTTTTGCTGGAAGCATTGATTCGACAGATGGGTATACATTTTACTCTCTCAACAGCTAAGTCGGGACAGAGACGCCCACACCTCACAGAAGTACAGAAAGGTATGCTGTCATACAACATGGGACCAAAATGGATTTGAAAGCTCAGATGAACAGCTAAAACAGCAATGGGAACTCTACATTAGTCAAAGATGGACATTATTTATAAATAGTGTACAATTTTAATGGTACACAATATAAATAAATTGGCTTTAGTGTTTTAATTGTGTGCAGTTGTGGAGAACGTTTAGCATTCTGTGCAAAGCTTCAGAAAGAATCTGTCAAATGATTAAGTTGACATGATTCTTAAATAAGTATTTTCTGCCCCAAAATACAAAGCCTCAACTCCACTTTTGAAACATAATCTATGCTGCAAACAATGCTAACATTAAGAGATTTATTTCCTGGGTGTAGTCTGTTGAGATATTTGGGGAAAAGTTGTGTTTTAAATTATTTATTTGAAATATAATCTTCAAACAGAATGATACACAAATCAAGTGTATAGTTTATAAATTTTAACAAAGTAAATGTACCCATATAATCAAATACCTGGTCCAAGAAATATGAGAATAATTTAAAAATATTAATATAAATATCCACAATCTTATATTTCTCTGACTTAAAGTCAATGGAAACCCAAACAACAATTTTACAATCATGGAAAACAATGTAGCACTAAACATTATTTTTTTGTAATTAGCCTTTTTAATAAGGTAAATCTTTACAGCCTAGAGGCTGCTGCATTACACATACTTTAATGCAACTTCTTTTTTTGTAAATTATAGGTGTATATAAAATTGGCTAGTATTTTGCTACTATACATCAAGTTAGCTAGAATTTTGTCTGTAAAACATTTCAGTTATATTTCCATTTATATTGAGTTTGACAAGCAATGTATTTTACTTATGCATATATTTTTAAAGTCTACCACCAGATTATCAGAAATTAGGTTGATTAAAATTGTTTATCATAACAATTTTAGTTCTTCAGTTCTAGTTCTAATGCTTTGTCAAGGCATATTGTCCTGAAATGTCTGGTACTTCAAGTAAGTTATAATTGCTCAAACTAAAATGTGTTCAGAGTTATAAGTTGAAGAGACAGATTTGAACATAATGACAAAAAAACCAATGATTTCAAATACGAAGCCATTTGTCTCTCTCTATGCTTTCTTCTCTGTTATGAAAAGGGCAACCCAGTGGGTTCTGGAGGTTTTCCTAGCTAACTCAATTTTCCCTCTGCAGTATGTATACCTTGAACTTTTTTGATGTCATCAACTCAGTCTAGGAATTTATCTCGCAGAATATTCTGAAATATTTAATATTTAACAAAGATAACAAAAACAGAAGCACCAGGTTCTTTGGACCATTCCACTGGGTTTCTTCCTATACCCCCTGAGCCCACTCCTCCTAATCAACTTTACATAAATGCATTGGCGTAAAGAGGCATTTCTACCTGGTGTTGAAGAAGAAGTTGCTGTGCTTCAAACAGATTTTCAGTGTCCAAGATCTGCTCAGCTTGTTCCTGGGCTTCTTTAGAGCCAGAAATTAATTCTTCAAGGGAATTTTTCACTATTTCTTTATACTGGACACAGTCCCCAAAGTTGCTTAACATCTTTTCAACCTAGATTTTCATGAACAAAATATACACCATATGCCACTTAGTGAAGTTCATGCTATCTTTTTTTAGTGAGCTATGATTGACTAATAAACATTGTATATATTTAAGGTATAAAATATGATACACACTTTTAAGTGATTTCCCCAATGAAGCTAATTAGCATATTTATCACCTCACATATTTACCATTTTTTAAATTAGGTCTACTCTTTTAGGAAATTTCATGTATACAATACAGTATTATTAACTATAGTCACCATGCTTTATATTTAACCTGCAGTACTTATTTATCTTATAAATTATAACTTATCCTCTTTGGTCAACATTCCCCTATTGAGGATCATATAATCTTACATATTTTAAGAGTATGCATAGTTAAAGTCTATCTCAACACCTTGAAATATAAACACAGATTCTTAACTTTTTTATTCTTTTACATATTTTTGAGGCTTATTTCATTAGTATTACCCTTAATAGTCATTTATAGAAATTGCAGGCTTCATTTGATATGGTGCTCTGTGCCATATTAAAAACCCATTTAACTTGGCAATCAAGGTAAAATAATAAAACTGTATCTATGATCTTCTAGGTCCCTTTAATTATAATTCTATGACTAAAACCTAATTATAAAAGTGACTTACAAGGAAGTTGAGTCCCTCCTACTTAAAGAAAGTAAGGGGAAAAATTGTAGAGACAAAAATGGAGAATAGAAGAGGATTTGTTGGAAATGTACTTCCAATATTTTCACATAAAAGATCAATATGATTTCTAATTGTGTGGTTCTCTAATGGACTCTCCTCCTGGTCATTGTCCTGAACTTTCAGATTTCTCTTCTAATTTCTGCATCTTTCATTTTAGTTTCACCAATATCTTTTGTTTTCAACATCTATACTTAATCTTTACCAAGGTCATCATTTTTACATTTTCTCATTATTTGTCTTCCACAGAAAACTTTTCTTATCCTGTTTTTGTCTTTGACCTTCTTCTGATCTGAATTTGTCCAAGGTATGTTGGAGCAAGCTGTTCTCCGAACAAGCAGCAATAAGACCCTGTAAAAACCACAAGCTCCAGATCTCAGTATGTCAACAGCTCTGCTGAAAGATGTGACATTTTATTACATTTTGTGAGTCTACTCACAGCCTTTTTTTTTTCTTATACTGGATAACTGCAGACATATTGTGTTCAGCATTATTTTAAATAAACGTACTACCATCAAAGGAAGGGGTGTGCCAAAGCCATCTCTTCTTGCCATCTATATGTAAATAGGATGTGTGTTTTTCTCCAGTCCTCTCTTTTTGCTTTCACTAAGTGATTAAGTAGCAAAAAAAAAATGATATTAATATAAGCTATACAAAAGTTTAGGATAGATAAGTATGCAAAAAATTAATTAATGTGTGTACAAACACTTGTTAGAGATCGATTATTACAACAAGTCCCATGGGCAGCACCGTGAGAGGAGAGAAAGAAATGGCCTTGGTAAACTGTTAGGAGGACTAATAACTGCTCATTTTAAAGGCTGCCAAGGCTGGGCACGGCATGGTGGCTCACACCTGTAATCCCAGCATTTTAGGAGGCTGAGGCAGGAGGACTGCTTGAGCCCAGGAGTTCGAGACCAGCCAGGGCAACATAGTGAGATTATGTCTCTACAAAAAAAAAAAAAATTAGCTGGGTGTGATGGTGTCATCTACAGTCCCAGCTACTCAGGAGGCTGAGGTGGAAGGAGCACTTGAGCTCAAAGGGTTGAGGCTGTGTTAAACCATGACTGTGCCACTGCCCTCCAGCATGGGTAAGGGAGTGAGATCCTGAGTCAAATATAAAAACAAATAAATAAAGACTGTCAATTTGTGTGTATGTGTGCAAAATGCATTACAAATTTGTCTATTAGTATGGCTAAAAGTATTTGTTAGCTTTTGGCTGAAAGATCACCTTTGTATAAATGAAAAAGTAGAGGAGACTAATGTCAAATTTTCACTTACACTACATAATGGCAACAGACTAAACTTGACCATTGCTATGAAAGGTGGATAATCAAAGGATTGAAATCATTTATGTTCTAAAATTTGATTAATCTCATCACCACTTTTAATTTGTCAAAAATTCATAGGAAAACTGTAATTTATACATAAAAAATTCTCACATGAAACTAAAATTGCGAGCAGTTCAGAGTATTTTTGGCATATGCAAATTCACCACTAAAGTCGCAAGCAGATTTACACGAATTAAAAATATAAAACATTAACAGACAAACTGTTAAGTCAGGAACATCTATAGAGAATTCCACATCTTCAGACTCAGATCTTGTAGTCATCCATTAGGTCATTTTTCTATGTAAGTTTATACTTAAACAACTTCAAGAAATATTAGCGGATATCTGTGCTAATTTACATTTTTACCTTAACTTTTCAAGTACAAACTTCTTAGACCTATACAAAAACCTGGTCAGTAAAAATAATCTTACTGATGGTAAAAGAGGCCCAACATACAAGTAATGAAGTAAATGGGTTTGTATATTTTCATATATAAATGAATTTAGGTAAACATTAAAATGCATACTGAAAAGTTAAAACAAATAGATCTTGGCTCAAAAGAGAATTTTACTGGCCTGCTAACTAAATGCCAAATATTTTATTATTATTAGCTACCAATTATTGAGCATTTACTCTGTTCCAGGCACAGTACTACATACTTTACATACATTTTGCATTTAATTCTTGACAAGGCCTTTTTGGGTAAGTATTTTTAACCATGTTTTACAAGTAAGGAAATTCAGAGTCATTCAATAATAAGCTCAAGGTTGCATAGGAAGTAGGATGCCAAATTTAAGCTCTAAGCCTGGGTTTGTTTGGCCCTCAAGCATTGTTCTTAACTTCCCTGATATATCTTAAACTGACCATGAAACAACAATGCTTTTAGTAAGAGTAAAAAGGTGTGGATTTGATAAACTTTGTACTTTACATACAGGTCATTAATCAGAAGGAACATATCCAATAATGGCAGAGACCATAGTTCAAATCCTATTCATCTTTCCCAACAACTTTTATGTAAATAAATATGATAATTATTCTATTTTAATGACAGTTTCTTTATAAAATTACTTGCTCAGCAGCAACCAAAAGAAAGAGAACTTTCCAGATTTTTTCACCCAGAACTATCTGTTTAGAGTGTGAGTAAATGATATACCTCTGACAGCAAAGTCCCCAGAGCCTTGAAAGAGCTGGATAATTCTACCAGATCATCCCCTTGCTTCTGGGCTTCATGCTCAGAAGAAACTTCAATCAAAATTTTCAGCCTGGATTTCAGCCAGCTGAGGGTTTCTCCTCTTTTAGTAACATCATTTCTGATCTCCTGCAATGAAATAACACTTTTGATGAACAAAGTGCAGTTGTGAATCATAACTTTCCATAAATACAGTACTCAACCTAAGGAGGTTTATAGGTTGGAGGGTAATAGAGCTGGAAATTCACTCACCAACAGAGTGCCTGCTTGATTCACTTTTGCACACATTTTTTTACAAAGTCTACAAGTGCTAAAAAATAATACTGTTGTTGTCGATACAAAAAAAAATCACTTTTATAATTAGATAGAGTAGATATTTATAGATATTTCCTTGATCCTAACAAAGATGCTTCTAAAAGTACTATAGAAGAATGAGATACCAAAATGAGAACTTAGGCATATACATTGTTGTCTCACTTTCTGTGAGCTGGAAGGAACATGGTATTTTTGGAAGAAAAGAACGACAGTCCTTTTTAAAAGTCAGCTGATTTCCTTTACTGAAGTGTCTACTTGTTGAATAGTGTTATGGATGCTCTAAAGATTTATTCTAACTTCATTCACTGATCATGTTCTGACTCATGTTTGTGACTTTTAGAGGCCAATACCCCATATATTGAGATGCATAAGTAGGATCACAGTTCCAATCCAGGAAGGGAGGGTTTTCTTGCTAAGAGAATGCTAAAAAGACTCTGGGGTTTTGAGTCTTGCAGGGTTGGTGACTGAGGGACTGGTGTCTTTTTCAGCCTGTTCCTTCTACACCAGATCTGGATGGGGTGACAAGGTGGCAGGGGTCTACTCCAGTGCTTTTACAGGATAAATGAATATCAGCCAGAAAACGGTTGGTTCCAGAAGCCAGTGATCTCTTCATTTTTTTTTTTTTTTTGAGTTGGAGTCTCACTCCATCGCCCAGGCTGGAGTGCAGTGGCATGCTCACGGCCACCCCGGTGTTGACCTGCTGGGCTTCAGCAATCCTTCTGCCTCAGCCTTCCAAGTAGTCGGAACTACAGGTGTGCGCTACCATGCCTGGCTAGATCTCTTCAATTTAAGATGTGAATTTTTTTGTACTCTAAGAGCAGTCAATACCAAATGTAAATATCCTCCCATATGTATATCATGATGCTATTAAGCGTCCCTAGTATTCGAGGGGATTATATAATTTAATTGAAAACAAGATGGAACTCAAAGGATGGAAATAGAAGAAAATATATCCTCTTTAACAACAACTATGTGACTCACAAGGGTTAAAAATGATGAAAGATAAATAATTTTCACAGCAGTGTGTGTCTAAGAGTGAGAGTGCCATTCTCAGAATGCAAACTGTGTTCCGGTCTGAGGCTGTGTAGCCCTGGCTGGGCTTATCAGGCTGTGCCCATACTCTCAGAGGCTGAAAGGAACCAATGCAGCCTGAATGTGGCACGGAAAGAATGCTTAGAGTTCTTGCCCAAACCCCTGATTTTTCTGTGACCTGGCTTTTGCATGGCTGAAAATGTATTTTATAAAAACATATAGTGTTCTTGTTTCCCATGACAATTTTAAAATCTCTGCTGGGCTGTACACCCATGCTTGCAATTTTCCACTCAGGATTCCCCATTAGCTAAAGATGCATTAGTGGAACCACTGAGTGTAACTAACTCTCAAAGCTACCAACAACTCAACAGGAAAAAACCTTACAGTTTTCCACAACCATAGGGATACTTATTTGTAAGACATTTTTCAAAAACTTAAGTCTTTTCAAGAAATTTTTTAAAAAGACAATTGTTAGATTGTCTAACTTTTTTGTGTGTGCTGCGCATTGAAATGGGACTGGATGAAAAAAATGTGTTACGTATACACAATAGAATATTATGCAGCCATAAAGAAGGACAAACATATGGACTTCGCAGCAATTTGGATGGATTTAGAGTCTATCATACCCAGTGAACCACCATAGAAACAAAGAACAGAGTATCACATATTCTTACTCATAAGCGGACCCTGAACATTTACCCTAATACAATAAGAAAGGAATAGGTAGTAGCGGGATACTACCAGAATTGGGGTGGGGGGACACAACATCAATAAGGATATCTGATCTCAAACCAGGCAAAGTGGGGACCAAAGGGAGGTCCAAACATTACCTGTACAATGACCACCTATATACCTAATCCTGAACTGTACCACAAATCTTTAAAATAAAAAGAAATAAAAAAATAAAATTTCTTCTAGCAAACAATGGCCCTGAACTTACTTCAACAGCATGTTTCACCTCTCTGTGGTTGGCAGTATCGATGGTCGCACCCTTGATCTCCTTCAGCTGCATCTCCTTTGCAGCGATCCAAGACGAAAACTCAGAAAATCTAAAATGACACAAGTATTTTCTTATTCAAGGGAGAAAGCATCAGAATGGTTAGAGTATATTCTCTATTTTGAATTTATGCATGGAAATTTAGCAATCAAGTGGTTACCAAATTGACTTCCACATTTTCTAGAAACGGTTCTTTGAACATGAAGCTGGGGGCAGGGGTGCTCAGTTACTTGGGTGGGGAGCTCGGCTGAGGAAAAAGATGAGTGTCAGGGCCTGAGTACTTGGAAGGAAGGAGAGAAGAGAGGATGGAGGGAATGAGGGAGAGAAGGAGGGAGGGAGAAAAGGAAAGAGGAAGTAAGAAAGGAAGAAACCACTTGAGGTCTGGCCTCATGAGTTCCCACCAGGGTAAACACTAACCCACAGAGGCAGAAGTCTCCCTTTAGAGATATGAGCAGACTGAGGAGAAAGGGATTGACCAACTCTGCCTCAAAGAGGTAACATCTGGGTCATTTGGAAATAAAGTGCCTTGAAAAGCTGAAGTGGAGGGATTGCCTGAGTCCAGCAGGTCAGGCTGCAGTGGCTGTGAGCATGCCACTGCATTCCAGCCTGGGTGACAAAGAGACTCCAACTCAAAAAAAAAAAGGAAATAAAATGCCCAGTTTCTCACTGAAACCCACTTTTGTTTTTATTAAATGAAGCCTTTTTGTACAAGAATATGAACAAGGTCATATAATCTGATTTTCTTTATTGTATAAAATGAAACATGTTATTTCTTGTTTTGTAAGGACCTCTGATCTAACAGAATTAAGACAGACTCTTTTCTCTGGCAACAATTCCAAGGCTACCTGTTAACATAGTCCTTCCACTTGTCTGGGTTTTCCATGAGCTTCCTGTAGGTGCTGTTAATGGCAGTCCTGAGTTCTTTGAGAGTCGCATGACAGTTTCTAGGTGTGTCCCTTACTGGGTCCCGGACTGGGAGTTTCACACACAGTTCCTCAATGAGCTGTAATCTTTTCTCACACAGGTGATGAGGACCTTTATCACTGAAGAAAATCTAATGAGCAATAAACAGTCTTATAATTCCTGTGAGAAGCCATATAATATTTTTACATTTTCATAGAAACACCAAAGGGAGTTACCCTTATTGACTACCAATATTGAGTAATTCAGCAATTCTTTTTAAGACCCAAATTATCAGTAAATATCCTTTAAATAATAGTGACACTTTACATGACTATGCACTTAGTGATGCAGGAGACTTACCCTGTGCTCTTTAATAATCTTTTCACTGCCTTCCTGGGGTACCAGCTTGGTCTCTCGATCCAGCTCAGTTCTGCATTCTTCTACAGAGGCCAAGAATCTATTCTTCTCCACATCAATCTTCAGATGAAGCAAATGATAAGGGGCTTCTCCTTGAAGATCCTACGTTCAATAGGGATTCAGGAAAACAGGATGATGTTCCTGATGATGTACATTTCCAGTTGAAGTGGAAAATCCACAGAATAGTTCCTTTAGGGACACTGTGACTTAATCATTACTAGTCTGTGTACTTTGTACTTTTCCAAGTACTAGGACCACAGCAAATCCTTTCAGCCTGCTGTGGTTTAGATGTCTTCCCAGGGATTATTCTATTTAATCCTCACAATAGCCACACACAGCATTAATTTTCCTGTTTTATGGATTAGACCACTGAGGCTCAGGGCTAAGTAGAGAAGCCAGGATTTGAACCTAGATTTGAATCAAACTCTGTTGCCACATACTTCCTCTCCTGCATGTGTCCCTTTTGATTTTGTCAACAACCCTGTGATATAGGAAAAGCAAATATTATACCTACTTCATAAAGGAGGAGCATGATGAAAACCTACTAATTAAAAAAATCCAGGATTAAATAGCCCAGGGCTATACCTTCTTTTCTTTTCTCTTTTTTTTTTTTTTTTTTTTTTGAGTTGGAGTCTCACTCTGTCACCCAGACTGGAGTGCAGTGGCATGCTCCTGGCCACTGCAGCCTCGATCTGCTGGGCTGTGGTGATCCTTCTGCCTCAGCCTTCCAAGTAGCCAGAACTACAGGCACACGTTACCACGCTTGGCTAATTTTTTCTGATTTATTGTAGAGATGATCACAGGTCTGTGACCCAGGCAGGTCACAAATCCAAGGCTCAGGCAATCCACTCGCCTCGGCCTCCCAAAGTGCTGGGATTACAGGTTAAGCCACCCAGCCCGGCTATACCCTCTTTTCTTTAGATCACACATTGGGAAAACAAGCAAGCAAGGGCTCAAACAATACCTAACATTGTACATTCTTTCTAAATATAGACATAAACTTTATCATTACTTTAGTCCTATCACTTATTAATTTTAGCCAACTCTGTCCTATGGCATTTAAAAAGGATTATCTTGAAAAGAAAATGCTTTAGTCCTATCACTTATTAATTTTAGCCAACTCTGTCCTATGGCATTTAAAAAGGATTACCTTTTTTTTTTTTTTGAGTTGGGAGTCTCACTCTGTCGCCCAGACTGGAGTGCAATGGCCGCTCCCGGCCACCGCAGCCTCAACCTGCTGGGCTCCAGCGATCCTTCCGCCTCAGCCTTCCAAGTAGCTGGAACTACAGGTGTGTGCTACCATGCCCGGCTAATTTTTTGATTTATTGTAGAGATGAGGTCTCGTCAAGTTGCCCAGGCGGGTCTCGAACCCACGGCTTCAGGCAATCCACTCACCTCAGCCTCCCAAGGCGCGGGATTACAGGCTGAGCCACCGAGCCCGGCTAGGATTTTTTCTTTTATATCTACTTTGTTAGGTGAATTACTATGTGTCTTGGAGTTGGTCATTTCATTTGTTGTCTTGCAGGGGTTCTCTGAATCTCTTGCGTTTGAATGGTCATGTCATTGATGAGATGAGAGAAGTTTTCTTGGATAATTTCATGGAATGTTTGCTCCAGGGTGGTCTCTGTCTCTCTGTCTGCCTTGGAATTCCAATTAATCTTAGGTTTGGCCTCTTGAAATAATAGCTCATCTCTCAGAGATTTTGTTCTGTCTTTTTAAGCTTCTTTTCTATGTTTTTAACAGTTTGGGTTAGTTCCATATTTTGGTCCTCAAGCTCTGAGATTCTTTCTTATGCTTGGTTAATTCTGCTTTCCATACTCATCAGTTTGTTATTTATTTCATTCACTGTATTTTTCATTGCTGTTATCTCAGTTATCAACTCCATTCTTTCTTCTTGTCTCTACTCGTTTCTATTTATTCTCTCTTTTAATGTCTTGATATCTGGGTTTGTGGTTTGAGACCAGTCATTCTGGGGGTTCTTCATTGTTTGCATTCAGAAGTCTGTATTCTCAGTGGCTGACTTCTCAGGGGTCTGTGTGAGTCCCATATTCTTCCTTTGGTTTTTCTTCTTTTGTGTAGATTTTCCACCTCTTTTTTTATCCTCTTCTTTAATTCTGATGTTCAAGGATGGGGGTAGCTTTTATTTCTGTTTGGTCAATCTCCTCTTCTTTCTTATGTGGCTCCTCTGGCTTTGATCAATTCTGGAGCTGGACTGTGGGTGGGGGGTTGTACTTTTTGCAGTTTTGAGATTTGAGGGGGGAGCTGTCATTCAGAAACTATCTGTAGATCCCCATATCTGCTGACTGGTGTGTGGGCCCCCTGGAATCCATTTCCAACTGTCTTACAATCTGTTCATGCAGTGGAGGTATGGGTTAGCCCCCTGAAAGCAAAGTGAAGTAAGAAAAAGGAAAAGAATGGAAAAAGGAAGAAGGGGGATGAGAGGAAGATAGCGAGAAAGAAGAAGAGGGAAAACAGACAGGCATACCAGCTAACAAATGAAAAGTGACACAAAGACAGAAAAGATTTTTAAGAAAACACATACATATAATCATATAAACACAAAAACTCCCCTATTGATGTACTCTCCCTCAAAAATACGCATACGCAAACAGGAAGTCTTAAAAAAATACAATAACAGAAACAAAGCAAATACAAAGAAGTAATCAAAAACAGAAAGAGAGAAGAGAAAAAAACAAACAAAAAACAAACAAAAGCAAAAAAATGAGCAAAACAAAGAAACAAACAGACAAACAAAACAAAAAAATAAAACTCACTCTGAGTTTGTTCCTGTAAGTCCATCTTCCTTTCAGCACTGACCTCCAGTCCCTCCCCTCTGCTCTCTGCACAGGTTGATAGGGTTACTCTCAGCATGGGTCAGATTCCCCATGGACTACTGTGGGAGGAGGGTGGCTCAGATCTGGACTCACCTGGCTTGCTGCATGTCAAGTCTCCCGCTCAGATCTTACATGTCTGTGTCTGGTCCAGTGTGGGAGAGCAGCGTTCATCTCTCTGCGTTTGATGAGATGACCTCTAGATCTCAAGTTGGAGGCCAGGTGGAGCTGGGTAGGGCAATGCGGGTCTCTGCCTGGTCCTGGGACAGAGAAAATGACTCCGGTTGGCGTTTCCTCACCAGTGGTGGGCCTCCTTTCCAGCTCTCCTCGATCTTCTCTCTTCACAGTCCTGGTTGTAGTACCCTGCTGACACATGTGATCGTGTGGGCTGGACACCGGTGATGAAGATCAGCTGCTTTCTGCTGCCTCTTATCAGGAGAGCCCTGAGAACAGCAGTTGATCCTGCATGCCAGCAGCTCCAATCTCAGAGTGGTGGGGGTTGCAGTCACCTCCAGAGGAGAGCCCCGGGTGCATGAACCCAAGTCTCCCCTCAGATGGACTTTCACTCACCCACCAGCACATCCGCTCATGCAGAGAGTCTTTATGGACACTCACTTTTGCGGAGATGCTCACAGTCCCACCCATTCCGTCGCCATCTTGCTGGAGGTCATTCTATTCATTTTTTATCCCTGATAGCTCACACATGGTACTGGGTACAGGTGTTTTTTTAAAGTGAAATGATTCTGGGGGACTCTGATGTTTTGGGGGTTTGCCTTGTGCTGTCTTAGACTGAAATAAATAACAGAATCCATGAAGGAAGGCTTGAAGGCCTCCAGACACAGTCTAGTGTCCCTGAGATACCAAGAGTAGAGGACCCAAAGCCCTTTGAATTGTATCATATCCTAGCTGGATAACAGGATTCCAGTATAGATCATTCATGGCCTGGTCAGGGGTGTAAGTGTCCTTGTCCCTCTGATGGTTCAAGGAAACAGTTCCCACACTGCTGGATGCATGATGTTATGGGATGAGTGTTTGATTCACAGGTGTACCTCCATGGCTTCTCTTCATTATTAGAACCTTCTTTAAGTGTCACAGAGATGAAGACTGTGAGGTGTTTGACGAGACAGTTGCTTGTTTGTGGCATGGTGTCATGGATTTCACTAAACTTGCCTTTCAGTCACAAACATCCAACCACCTAGACACAGGAAAAGAAAACAGACAGAGAAAGCAGTGAGATACATGCCTGGCAGCTCTCCTGCTGCTGTCTGGAGCATCTGTCTCTGGGAAGGTGGGGCAGACACCTCAGTCCCTATGGTCCCTAGGTGACTGTCAGGGAGAGTCCTTCTAGCACTGACATAGACACCAGCATCTTCCTGTAAAACTCAGGCCTAACCATGCCTGTTGTGTCACCTGGCACTCACCTGAAGAGCCAGGGAAAAGCTCAGCTGTGTCAGGGTGCTCTGTGGGATGGGCTGTATGTTACCCAGCATGGTGTCTTTTGGCTCTGTCTTTTTTTGCCTAAAACTAGCTTCAGAATTGAAGGTCCCATATAGAGTGAGACCCCACAGCATCCCCATTCTTAGAAAAGCGGACACTGCCCAGGGAGGCTACCCACCTCTGCCTCTCTGCTGTTTTGCTCAAGATGCTTTCAGGGACTATGTCTCCATGCATGGGTCTGGGGTTCTTGGGAAGCTCACGTGGCACGCCGTGGCTGGAAGGCTGGTCTAATGCACGTGTGGGCCCAAGGGGTATCCGCATGTCCTGGGCAAGCGTGTCACACTCTGGCTTGGAGACTGACCTAAACACGTGTGGTCTCAGGGGAGTTCATATATCCTGTGCAAGCTAACAGCTGTCCCTTCTAATCCCCAGAGTGCCTACCGCATGTTTACAAACAACACATGTCTGAAGCACATGATCACCAAGGTCCGCAGGGACACCCACCACTTTGAGCGCTACCAGCACAACCGGGACCTCGTGGGATTCCTCAACATGTTTGCGAACAAACAGCTGGAACTGCCCAGGGGCTGGGAGATGAAGCATGACCACCAGGGCAAGGTAAGTCGGGGCATTCATGTGCCCCTCCAAGGAGGCCCTGGGCTCTTGGTGGAGTGGAGCCTTCCCTCCCAGCCATGGAAAATCGGGCGGGCAGGCTGTGACTACACTCGGCTACTAGGTGATGTGTGCAGTGTGGAGGGGTAAGTCAGTGAAACACCCCTTCCCCTGCTAGTCTTCTACCTATCATCTCTTATCATCCCCGCTGACGAGAGAAAGACTTCGGGCCACAGCCTTCCTTCCCCTTCTTACATAGCTTGTGCTGAAGGTACTTGAATAAGAAGTTGTGGTACTGTTTGGGAGAAGGGGCCTGGAGGTCACTGGGTGACTGCAAACGTTGTGCTTTGTGACACCGTCTGGGTTTGGGCCTCTGTTTCAACTCGAGATCCTGATTTTGTTAGCACATTAAATAAGACTTGTTGGCTGATTAATTTATGATGAGATGTGTGACTGTGTCACCCAAGCCAGAGTCACCACCTCTGCACTACCCTTGTAGACAGATGGACCAAGGCCCGGTTATACTCAGGAAGCTGTTATAGGAACAGGAAGTTAGAATGAGAACGCTAGTGCTCATCTGTGGTGTCCTCAAGCTGGGATCTTGTTTTTATATAACATGCACGTAGCACCAACGATGAGAGGAGTTGACAACTCTCCATATGTAGAAAGTCACCACAACTTGACAAGGCAGAGCTGCTGTCACTGTTCACGGACAAGGGGCCTGGGCAGAGTGACCAGTGACTTGGCCAGCATCTCAGAGCTGGGCAGTGGCTGACCTGTGCCGGGAGCCAGGTAGGCGAGTCCAGGGGCTGTGTGCTAGTCCAAGACGCTCTGTCCAAGTGCCGAGTACCAGCCTCAGTTTCTCTATCTGTAAAAAAGTCTTGGAATGTGTGCTTGAGGGGCAGAGAAGCTTAAAAAGGTATGATATTTAAAGTATTTAACCAACCTTGGGTCATTTGTTTAACAAATATATCTTGACCCCCCCTGCCCAGCACAGATAGGCGACCCTTTCATAGTCCTGCCATTGTTGGGAATGCAGCACCATGTTTCAGGGACAGGAGGCAGACAGACAAAGGCTGTGTGTAGCACACCAGAACTGATTGACACTGTGATTTGAAATGAAGCAGGGGCTAGAGAAAGACAGGAATGAAGAAAGTGGGTGGGCAGGCCTGCAGTTAAGGCCCCAGAAGGAGCAAGTCTGTCAGGGAGAGAGCCTTCCAGGTGAATGGAACATACAACGGACTCGCTAAGTGCCGTCTTCCCAAAGTTCCCCCAGCAGTAACAGCGCAGCAGCCTCCCCACTGAGCTCAGCCTATCAACACCACCTGAGAGCCCGAGAGCTGCCACAGCAGTTGATACAAAGTGTGTGGATTCCAGTGCGTGGGAGGAGCCCACAAGCTTTCGCTAAAACTGTGGACCTGAGTTTTGCAAATATTTTTCATAAGCCTCGAATTCCCAGCCCAGAGATGAGTGGCACGCAGGAGGTTTAGAGGAGATGAAAGAGGGTGATCTGGTTATGTCCCTGGACCGCAGGTGAAATGCCATCAGATCAGGGTCAGGTGGGCATGATCAGGACACGAAGAAGCAGAAGCAGGGACACCAGGAGCATGCGTGGCTCGTTGGGGCTGAGTGTGGCTCAACAGCCTGGGAGCCTGGTGTCTGTAAGCGTCCCATGGAAGTGGGGGCACCGATGGTCCAAACAAGGACTCGGGAATTGGGTGGACTCCCTGATGTGGAGTGCAGTAGCACCAGGAGTTATCTCTGCTCCCAGTGCTGTCAAGACCCAACGGCCATGCTTGGTGGAGAGCCATGGCCCAGGAAAACCACTCTGAGAGAGTGCTATGTGTGTGTCTGCTCGTGTGGAGCCAAGCCACAGTACCCTCCTGCCCCTCGTAGCTTGCCAGACACACTTGAGGAGTGTGGACCTGGAGCCCTGGGCCTTGAGAAAAGGTTAAATTATACTGAGGGCACTGTCTAGGAAGAGTTTCCAGGTGTTCTCACGAGCAAGTTCTGTCTCACAGCTTTCACAGACGTTCTGAGGGTTGGGTTGGACAGTGTAAACATGATCTCAACTGTGTCTGCAGTATGACTCTCAGCAACACCTTATTCTCTGGAGATGTTTTGCCGATTTGGGGGTTACAACTTAGAGCTTGCGCTGTGCAGCCCCCAGGGATGCCGGTGAATGGCTCCTCAGTTTGCACTGGCTTTGCTTTCCCATGCTGCTTGGAACAAGAGCCTTGAAGGACTGCTGCCCGTGGACATGTGGATTATGAGACAGACTCAAAGCGTGTCACTGCAGCCTGATGCCTCTGCATCGTGGGCTAAGACTTTAATAGGATTTTTAGCTAACTTGACACCTTTACTAATGCAGGCTTATCTCCCTGTGACCCTGTGTAAGTTCCTTCACAAGTGACTGGCTTTCAGAGAACCAAAATAACGTAGGAACTGGCACAGTAGCTCATGCCTGTAATCCCAGTGCTCTAGGGAGGCTAAGGATCATGAGATGAGCTTGGACCGCATTGTAAGACCCTATCGCTTAAACAGATCACAATAACTTACAGGAATATTTGGGAAGGCTGGTTTTGGGTCTGTGTCTGACTGCGCACTTTGGGAAGCACCTCAAGAACCCTGGCTCCCTTCTTACAAATAGGCAGCTGATAGGTTTCTCCTAGGCCTAAAGTTCCTTTTGGGTTCCTTTCACCCCTTTAAAATTTTTGTTTTATTTTGTTTTTTTGTTGTTTGTTCGTTTGTTTTGTTTTGTTTTGTTTTTGAGTTGGAGTCTCACTCTGTCACCCAGACTGGAGTGCAGTGGCTGCTCCCAGCCACCTCAGCCTTGACCTGCTGGGCTCCAGCGATCCTTCCACCTCAGCCTTCCAGGTAGCTGGAACTACAGGCACGCGCTACCACGCCCGGCTAATTTTTTTGATTTATTGTAGAGATGAGGTCTCGCCAAGTTACCCAGGCGGGTCTCAAATCTGCGGGCTCAGGCAATCCACTCACCTCAGCCTCCCAAAGTGTGGGATTACAGGCTGAGCCACCGAACCTGGCTTATTTTGTTTTTTTAAGAACAGGATCTCACTATGCTGCCCAGGCTAGAACACAGTGGCTACGCACAGGTGTGATCCCACTTCTGATTGGTAGAGTTTTGACCTGTACCCTTTACAGCCTGGGCTGGCTCACCCCTCCTTAGGCAACCTAGGGGTCCCCTGCTGCTGAACTTATACAGACACCTGATTAGCATAGCACACTGCAGTCTCAATCTCCTGGGCTCAAGTGATCCTCCCACCTCAACCTCCTGAGTAGCTGGGACTACAGGTACATACCACCATGCCTGGCTAATTTTTAAAAATTCTTTTATGTAGTGATGAGATCTCACTATGTTTCCCAGGTTGGTCTCAAACTGCTGGGCTCGAGTGCTCCTCCCACTTCAGCCTCCCAAGTAGCTGGGACTATAGGCACACGTCACTACACTTGCCTAATTTAAAAAAAATTTTTTGTGTAGATGAGGTCTCACTGTTTCCCAGGCTGGTCTCAAACTCCTGGGCTCAAGTGATCCTCCCACCTTGGCCTCCTGAGTAGCTAGGGACTACGAGTGTGTACCACAATACCTGGCTTGCCCCTTTTAAAAATGGGTCGCCTTGCCTCCAGAACATTTGAAGGGAGAAGACTTTTTTCCATGTGATATAGCATCAGGATCTTTAAGTATTCTGGGGTTATTTTCCCATGGTGATGACTGACTTCTAGGCTGACATGGAACAGAATGTCCCTGTCCTCATCTGCGTGAGAGGAAACGACTGCTAAGTGGAGTGTTCTTGGGCTGAGCTCTTCGGACTCATGAAATCCGCCTCTGTCTCCTCAAGAGCAACATCTCCCTTGCGTGTTTTCACTCGTCTGGTCATTCAACACACCTGGGAATGTCTGCTGCATGTGTGCCATCGTGCTAACAGTGACGAAAAGCGCTGCTAAATGCGGCGTTGCCCACAGGCCAGACCTGCTGTCGCATGCAAACAAGCTCATTCCAGGCTCACAGTCCTGAGATAGGTGCTCTTTCCACCCACATGTCATATAAGAGAAAATTGAGGCACATGACGATCAAGTAAGTTGATGCAGGTCCCACAGTTAGGGAGAGACAGACCTGGATTTGGACCCACACAGGCCAGCACAGGTTCATGCTCTTCCTGCTCTCCCAGGAAGCAGGCAAATGGGTGTATTCTAGCAAGTCAGGTGAAGGCAGGAGAGCTCACAGGGAGTGCTGGGGACTCCTGGTAAATGATGAGGTGGGCATTTTAGTATCCACACTTCACTGCAGTTGGGATGTGGACGCAGGGCTCTGTATTGAGCAGTAACTAAAGCATTTTGTCAGCTCAGGGTTCATGAGAATAACACATACTAGTGAATGGATGGGTCCTGTTCTCTGGGAAGTACACGATGATCTGTGAAGGGTGGACCATGGATTAACGCAGTGTCCCACCTTTCCCAGGACCCACAGGCTCCTCAGCATGGCGGTTCAGTAGGGGGCTTGCTCACTACAGAGTCTGTTTCTGTTCTCCTGTTCGTTGATGTCAGGGGTATTCTTGGCCACTGTGGGGTGGTCTGAACTGGGAGGTCTGCTTCTGTCTTACCTCTTGTAACATCCCAAATGTTCTCTGTCTCTATGGGGAATGCTCTGTTGTTGCGGTGTCTCTGGCTGACTTGTTCTCTTGCTGGATTGTGAACTTCTATTCTGGTAGTTGCGTTCTCCACCAGCCATGGTTATGAAAGGAGGGTTTCAAAGCCATCCTTGGAAGCCAAGTAACTGAGAACTAGAACCAAAGTCAGATCCACAGGTCGGGTACTTGCTGTGTAAGGTCATTGCCCGCTCTCTGCACCAAGGCTATTTTACCCAGAATGCCTCTTGTTTGGATTATAAAAGAACATGTGCCTTGGGCCTGGCACCTGTTATCAGGGGTATAACAAGCAAAGTGCCCAGGTCAGACTTCCCTGTAGCAGTCAGTGAGTGTAGAACAACTTATTTCTGGCATGGTACACCTGGAAAGTTTTCATAGGTAAGGAAGGATTTGGGCTGAGCATTAGTTGATGGGTAGAATTTTGATAAAAAGAGATTTGGGGCTGGGTACAGTGGCTTACCCTGTAATCTCAGTGCTTTGGGAAGCCAAGGCAAGAGGATTGTGTGAGGCCAGTAGTTTGAGATCAGCCTGGCCAATATAGCAAAACCCCATGTCTACAAAAAAATTTTTTTTTTAAATTAGCTGGGTGTGGTGTGCACCTAGTGTCCCAGCTACTCAGGAAGAGGATTGCTTAAGCCCAAGAGGTTGAGGCTGCAATGAACTGAGATCACGCCACTGCACTCCAGGCTAGGCGACAGAGTAGACGCTTTCTCTAAAAAAATTAAAAAGATTGTGGAGAGGAAAAAACAGAAATGGGGAGGGCAAACACCCAAATAAAGCCACAGAGACAGGAAGACAACAGGGGGTGTCTGGCTCCTGTGGAGACGTCAAGAGACCCGAGATCGTGGATGAGGCCCGAGGAAGCTACACTGCACAGTGGGACAACAGAGAGAGTTGCAGGATGACGGGTCATGGGAAGATGTGACGGTGGTCATCTCTCAAAGTTATACAGTGGGCGTGTTGGGTTTATGTTCTAGAACAAGCTTTTTAAAAAATTCTCTTTCAGATGTTAAATCTGGAAGGCTCCCCTGCCTCTTTGCTTTATGCCCTCAAATGATATAAACACAGGGGGCTCTTCTCATATCATTCTGCTAGGGCCCAAGTTGATAAAATGAGAAACATGGAGCTTATGAGTGACATATCACAAACTTCATGAGTTTTTCATGTAAAATGGTAACCATCTTCTAAAATGAAATAACTTTTGCATCTTTTCTTGTGGTTCTCTACAAAGATCATATTCTATAATATTCTGCAGCTAAACTGGCATCCATTTCTGCAGCCAAATTTTGTCACTCATGGGGTTTGTGACATCGGGTGTCGGAATGGTACAAATACCCACCTTTGACAACCACAGAAAATGGCAGTTATGGTTTTGAGGGTATGTCTTAGAATAGAGCATGTATTTGTCTGGTGGAAATTTTCACAGGCTGAGTTGACTTAAGGATTCTCATTTCACCAGACGTATTAGTCTACGTGGCTATAGGAATTGTCCCCATGATGACCCAGACCCTAATTTCAATCCTGCATGAAACTGATAGCCTCTGTTTACTGAGTCAAGTTCTATTCAACTCAATGAGTCAAGTGCAGCTCAATGTTTGAAGGTCTCAGCCTAGCACTCTGACTTTAGCAGGCTGAGGTGGGAGATCGCTCGAGGCCAGGAGTTTAAGACCAGCCTGGGCAACATCGCTACAAAAAACTTTTAAAAAATTTGTAGATCTCAAGTCAATTCTAAATATCTCTTAGTAGGATAAGTGCTATACTTTGAAAAGTTGTCTATTTGACCACTACATGTGTTACTTTTGTGACTCATCTCTTTAATTGCTATGAGACAACTAATACCTCTTTTTGGCTGTTATCTGATTTAATTACCTCTAGTTATGCAACAATCCAGGTGGAGATGGAATTAAACTCTAAATTTGCAGATAGCACGTTGTTTTTTAGGATCTCTTGCTTATTTTTAAGGGGTAAAAAGATGTTAGATTAAAAAATAACCCACAAATAAGTGTAGATAGAAACACGTAGCAAAAGCAAAGTGTTTCTGGGACTACGCACCTCTTTGAATGAGAGAATAGAGCAGAGGTTGGTTTTGTGGATGTATTTCTGAGTAAAGTGCTAGACTCATGAATTCTTGAAGGAATTGTCCAAGAATGGGGACAGCCTTTACCTTTTCTTTTTAAGCCATTATCCTCATGACCTGCATGGATCTTTTTTTAAACAGGTTATATTATTTTAAAATATCAATATATGTTGGTTTTGAGAGCTCATCTTCTACAGCAATGTGCTGGGAGATGTTTAACTGCTGGCTCTCCAAGGAGGTGGATGGGAGTGTCTATCTGTAGTATTGGCCAATTCCATGGTGTAAATTTTCCCACTAGGGCCAGTTGTGTGCTGTCATCATCACCTTGACCAGCTCACAGACTCCTTAAGCATTCATAATCGGTCCTCACATGCCAGTTCAAACCATGCCTAGAATACCGCCAGCTCCCTTTACACATCTAATGCCTAAGCACCGTCACTCCCAGCACACACAGATACCACCCCCTTAGCTAATACTTTACATGAGAGTGTTGCACTCATGTCGCGTGTCAATACCTACTGACCAGCTGCTCCTAGAACTCTAGCCTAAGTGCAAGTGACCCTTATTTTCATTCCTAACAACCTTAGAGCTGCAATCATAGCAGTTTAACAAAATAATACTCTTTGATGTTTTTTGTAACCGATATAGATGTCATGAAATATTTGGGATCACTCGTTCTTTCAAAGAACCAAGTTAGCATGGCAATTTTTTACTTAGAATAAACAGTATCACTGAGCTCTTTTTATCTCTACTATTTGTGGGACCAGGTGTGGTGGCTCACATCTGTAATCCCAGTTACTCAGGAGGCCGAGGCAGAGGATTGATTGAGACCAGGGGTTCAAGCTTGCAGTAAGCCATGATTGCGCCACTGCACTCCATGCTGGGCGACAGAGCTAGAGCCTGTCTTTTAAAACAAACAAACAAACAAAAACTATTTGTGACAAAGTTTTTCTAAGGTATAATGTAGAGAAAATAATAATAATAAGTTATTATTTATTGTTTATTCCTTACAACGGGGGAATATTGGGAGAGGGAGTGGGGAGCTGAGAAGAGATACACATTTTGGAGGAAGAGAATGGGTGAGTAAATACAATCTTTATTGAAATTAAGATAGATCACAACCAACCTTTTTTTGAGCATCCTAAGATTTTGTAGGATAAAGAAACCAGAACTTAGAGCAGATACAATATGCAGTGCTTCTGACGTATTCGTTATTCTTTCATTGTCTTCCTAGTTCCTTAGAGAAAGGACAGAGGAGGTTGGGTGTTCTGTCTTTCTGTAGCATAGGTTCAAGCACTTTTTGTTTTATTCTGTTTACATGACCTTTTAATATGTATTCCTGGTTTGGTAAAATGTTAACTGGAAACATTTTCAAACTTCTTTAACTTAGATTTGTTGAGTCTGAGGTTGGTATTTCTTCACAAATACAGATGGCTTTTTCTTTTCTTAAAATAATAGAAGTTTTAAAAAAAGAAAGAGAAAAAGAATTGTGTAAAGAGAGCAGTGTATTTTGGTTGGCCTCGCTGAATGCCACTTGGCTCCAGCCAGCCCACATTTCCCAACTCCAACTGTGCCCCGAGGCAGGGAAGGGGGTACATTTTCAGTGTGAGATTTGAGTTTGTGTATCTGCATTCCTCTCAGTTTTGAGTTGTTAGTCCCAGCTGGCCCAGCACCTAAGGCTTGAGCATATTTCCCTAATGAAACTGAGCAGCAAGGAGTCAGGATTGTCAACGTTTTCCCTTCTGGCTACTGGCGTGCAAGGATCTGTTTCCACACAATTGCTTTTTTTGGGTCTGTGTTCTCAACATATATATTTATTTTTACATGTTTAAACTTCAGTCACCTTCAATGTCCTTTCCATTTGATGCAGTCCATCTGTCAAGATAATTTTCCCACTGCTCACAACAGTTTTTGAACGCATCCATTTTGATGCCTTTTAATACTTCTGCCATTTTTGTTTTACCTTTTCCACACTGGCAAAATGTTTCCCCTTGGGGACTTTTTTCATTCGGGGGGGGGAAAAAGTTGCTCAGGACAAGATCAGGTGATTAGAGAAGGTGGGGCATGAGGGATCATGCTGTTTGGGGTCAAAAATGGCTTTACACTCGGTGCGATGTGAGCAGTTGTGCTTGTAAATCACCCATCCTGAAATGGGCAAACGCGTTGGAAGAATCTCCAAAAGAAATTCACTGAAGCTGAATGCAGCCTCTCACAACAAGGCTAAGTGGTACACTGATGCCGATGTACTAGAACATTTACCTAGCGGGGGAAGCCTGTACTACAAGGGTCCTACCCTCCAAAAGATAATTCCAGTTTTTTGGATCCCCACCTTGTACGCTCTCCAGATAGTATAACTATCGGTAACTATCACAGTAATTGCAGGCTGCTTGAAAATTGTGTCATAAAGTTGACCCACATTTTTATAAGTTACCAGGTCAGTTTCCCTGCTGACTTGAGCCTGTCAGTGTGTCCTGAGGGAGTGACCTCCTTCCTTGACATGATGGGTGCGAGCATTGCAGATCCAGATGCCAACCCAGAATTTGCACAGGAAGATTCTGTGCTCACCTCTTTGCTTTAGTAAATCTACTGTTCAGACGTTGGCAGTGACTTGAGCAACCCCTTTCACCTGGACAAAGCCCTAATTGAGCCCGTCTGAAGTCCCACCATGGCCGGGGCAGGGCAATAGTGCATGCCAGGAGTGGTGTCTTGGGTGCCCTGCTTCAGACTAGTGGCAGGGAGGGTTGTGCAGGCATGAACGCTGTGGTCTGGCTTGGCCACTCTGGATGTTGGACTGTGGTGAAGCTTGTGTGTGGGCAGCCATGTTGCCCCATGTTCCTCATGGCCTCTCCAAGATCCCATCTGCTGAATGTGAAGCCAGTGAGGGTTGGTGGGCAGAAAGCAGGATGGATGACAGGGAAGGTACAGGGGGAGACAAGAGCAGGGAAGGGGCACAGCTCAATGGGCTTGGGGTCTGCCGGAAGCATGTTCAGATCCTGGCTTTGTGAGTGCCCAACTGCATGTTTCCTTAAATGTGGAATTGTTACCCAACCATGTCAAAGGCGAGTGATTATGAGGTACTGTTATTTATCAAATAGCGGCCATCTCTCTGCATAATGGTGGTCTTGGCACTACCTTAAAGATCTTGTTTCCTTTGCAGCTGGAGACCTCATCCTCAGCGAGGATGAAATCTGTTGTGTTGTGAAACCCAGGCACAGCATCACGCACAAGGCTTTGCTGTCTCTCATGAAGTCAGAGCTAGTCATCCAGGGTTTGTCAGGTCACCATTTCTGCAAAAGCCCACCTCAGCTGTCCTACGTCTGCAGTCCCATATGATCGGAGCTCCTTCATGAACCCTTGTTTCAGAGAGCAGGATTGGTGCAGGACAGAGGAGGGACTCTCTCCCCTAAGAGAGTTCCCATAAGTGTCCTGTTTTCCATCTCGCTGGCCAGAGCTTAGTCTCGGCTACACACACTCGTGGAAATTGGGAAGCATTGTTTTCACTGTTTGCTGTGTCTTTGGAGCCCTTGGAGAGGCTGCAGCAAGGAGCGTCAGGGTCCTCAGGAAAACGTCTATAAGGGAAACCATCGTCAGTGATGCTAGTAGTAACTCATGTTGGAGGGGTCACAGACATATGCTCAGAAATGTATTGGAACTGTTTCCTCTGGCCTTCCCTTAATACAGGTGTCATCATCCCACTGATCAGAAAAGAAACTGAGGTCTAAGATGCCGGGCGGTTTGCCCATGGTCCCATTACTTGTAGCAGCAGAGCTGGAGCTCAGAGCCAGCATGTCTCCTCCAGACCCCGAGCATGTCAGCATCACTTTGCCCATGACTCATGCTTTTAACCTGCTGCTTTATTCATATCTGTGGTGGGATCTTAAAAGCTTTATACTGTTTTTGGATTTATGGTCATTAGCTTCCTACTCCTTTCACCAACACACACACACACACTCACACACACACACACACACACACTCACGCTCACACACTCACGCTCACACACTCACACACAGAGTCCTCATACACATATACCCCTCCTTTGTTTTCTTCAAACCTTTAAGCATTCCTGTGCTTATGTAAAAGAATGTGGGTTTTTTGAGGGGCGTTGAGTTGGGTTTTACCCTGTTGCTTAGACTGGAGGGCAGTAGTGCGGTCATGGCTCAGCATAGCCTCAACCTCCTGGGATCAGGTGATCCTTCCACCTCAGCCTCCCAAGTAGCCGGTTTTACAGGCACACACCACCACACCTAGCTGATTTTTTTATTTTTTGTAGAGATGATGTCTCGCAATGTTACCCAGGTGGTCTTGAATTCCTGGGCTTAAGGAATCCTACTGCCTCAGCCTTCCGAAGTACTGGGATTACAGGTGTGAGCCACCACGTCTGGTCAAGAACGTGTTTTTAATATTTGGTTGGTTAAATGTGAGTTGTCTCCTTGTGTTTTGATTAGGAATCTGTATGTTAGAGTTTTGGTAATTTGTCATTTTCTGAGCACCCTTTCTCCTAGGCACAGCCCTAAGAGCTATTGGGGATAACAGAGTGAGCCAGACAGAGTTCTAGCTCAAAGCACTTGTGGTCTAATACCAGTTAGGCTATGACACCACATGCAGATCACTGTGGGCCTGGATGTGGACACCCATGTGTCCTTACAATTACAAGTGCGTGATGGTCCTCTGACGGCCATCCAACCCTTCAGAACATTCCTAAGGTATTAGGTGGAGAGACACTTCTATTTTAGTGCTCTTTTGTGTTTTTCCCGCAAACAGTGTGGTTTCTATTATTGTGTCTATAGATTGACTCTAATATCTATTTAAAAGCAGGAATTAAAAATGTCCATTTGTAAGAAAAAAATTAATGTCTGTCTTATGACATTTCGAATAGTGGCAGAAATAACGGGCAAGTGCATCTGAAGCAGGGACCAGGATCCGTTTGGGCCAGAGCCTGTCAGTACAGTCTGCATAGGTTTTAGCAATGGTGAGTTTTCTACAAGGTCTGTGAGAGGAAAGATGTTTCCCCAAGAGGGAGGAAGTAGGAGCGTGACCCAGGGTGAGAGGCTAATGGCAAAATCTCACAACCGCCATTTCATTTTGTCTTTGTACCTGGAAAGTGGGCATTAAGGAACTGCAGAGATTCCTGTTCTGTCTGTTTTTCTACTTCGTTTTCTGGTGCATTCACTGTTTAATTTTAGAATGATTTCTTTATAAAGAAGTAAAAAAAAATTATGCCTGGTACCTGCCTATGAATTATGTTGCCCCATTTCCTGTTTATGTACTTGTAGAAACATTTTATTCCGTCGTGGGAAGGTGATTTTTTTTTTTTTTAATGGGCATCGCACACCCTCTGCCTCTGGGATTTGCCTAGATGCATTCCTGCCTCGTCTTTAAGGTGCTTTGTTAACTGGGCTCCATCAGTTTGAAAAGTCACTTCTTTTTTCTTAGGTTATTTGGCATACATCACATGTATGCCAAATATGATACTTGATTTAAAGGTGCCAAGTCTCTTGGTTCTCCTAAGAGGTCCTTTTATCTTTGATGACCTAATTAACTTTATCTAATCAATCATTAAAAAACTTACCATTTGTACTTGAGATAATGGGTTTCATTATTGCCTTGAGTGAATTTTTCTTTGAAATGTAACATTTGTCCCCTAATAATCAGTAGCACTTGTGTAGTTTTAGATCAAACAATAGACCAAAAAAAAAAAAAAATGCTTTTCTACATTGTATTCAGTCTTTACTGCAGCAGTGAGGTAAATGGTTCATGTTCATTCACAATCATGTTGTCAGGGATTCTGCAGTAAACATGACAGATGTGGTTTCCACCTTCCCAAGACATTATGGGGGATACATGTTTATTACAAATGAGGGAGATTTTTAAAAAAGAAATTCATAGCTCGGAAAGCGTAAATGACTTGCCCATGTCATGGTCGGTGTGTGATGAGTTTGTATGAGTGTGTAATGGGTCACTAAACTGGAAAGGCAGGTAGGAAGGACATTTTTTAAGAGTTGTTAAAAAACGGACCACAGAAGTGGGATGTTTTTCCTATGGACAATGGGTAGCCGTTTGAGGCTCTGGGCTGGGGTGGTGATGTCATCCAAGTATTTAGAAATAGTTTTCTTATAGTAAGGAGCCATTTGATGCAACAGTACCCAACCATTTTGGCATCAGGGACAGGTTTTATGGAAGACAATTTTCCCATGGGCCTGGGATGGGGGAATATGCAGTCAAACCTCCAGGCTAATATTAATCTGTATTTGTAGCCACTCCCCAGCGCTAGCGTCACCACTTCAGCTCCACCTCAGGTCATCAGGCATTGGAGTCTCATAAGGAGCACGCAGCCTAGATCCCTCGTGTGTACAGTTCACAATAGGGTTCCTGCTCCTATGAGAATCCAATGCCACTGCTAATCTGACAGCAGGCAGACCACAGGTGGTAATACGAACGATGGGGAGCAGCTGTAAATACAGATGGAGCTTTGCTCACTCTCCTGCTGCTATGAAGCCCTTTCCTAACAGGTCACAGCCCCAGGGCTGCGCCTAGGGCTTTCTTACCAGGCTATGCCTGCGATGAAGGCTCTTTGAGCATTTCCTAGAGTCAAGCATGACATTCCTTCCTGCTGCCTTCCTTCTGGAGCTAACCCCACATGACTTTCTCTAGTCTGGTCTGTCCCAAGGGGGTCAGGAGAAGTCCGCTAAAGACAGATAGCTGTAGGAATATGGAGTGAGGGTCATGACTCGTAAGTGGGTCTCTTCCTCCCAGTGTGAGGTTCTGGGTTACCAAGTCACAGGTGGCACATTGACATTGGCTCGTGGCTTGTGTCCTAGGCATTCTTCGTCGACCACAACTCCCGCACCACCACCTTCATCGACCCCCGGCTTCCCCTCCAGAGCAGCCGGCCCACGAGCGCCCTGGTCCACCGGCAGCACCTGACCAGACAGCGCAGCCACAGCGCGGGGGAGGTGAGTCACTGACCTGCTGACCGGTAGAACCTTCTGGAACATGGTGGTTTGTGGATTGGGGCTGGTTTTGTATTATTTTTGTTTTGTTTTTCAAGTTTGGATTAGCGACTGTTACATGGAGACTGAAAAGCTTTGGCTTCTCTGGAAATACATACAGTCTAAATTACAAATGTAAAAGGTGGAGCGGACATATGAGGAAAGATTGAAGAAATTAAAGATTCTTTATTTTTTTAACCCATAAAAGCATGAGTGGGACTTGATATTGTACTAAAATGTTCAAGGATGATAAGCCCTTTTGCCCCCTCAGTGACAGCCTCATAGGAGGAGTAAATGTAACTTTTAGTGGGTAAGATGTGGTTAAATATAGGGAAGAATTTCTAAAGTGATGCTTTTCGGATTACTTGAAAATATTTATCCAAGGCTAGTGGGATCCTGACTAATAGTCTTTAAAATTAGGGACCATCTGAGAGCTGATCTGTGTACTCTTGGTGCCTGAGAAAATGGGCTGGACTAACTTCCAGAACTCTTCTGTGCCCGGCCTCGCTCTGCAGTGGCCCCTTGTGACCACACGGGGGCCTCCAATACCCTTGCCAGAAAAACAACTCTGGTTTCATTTGCTTCTTTTGCCGCTTAAATACATTAAAGGAATGTTTTAGGTCGCATTTTCTTCTCCTCAATACGGGCTTGGGATTCAGGTGTGGATCATTGCTTGCCGCATATTGTTTCTAAAAGTGCCCTTTGACAAGTGGCTTGAAGTTCTTTGCCTGCAGGCCTTTTCCTGTCTATGTGCAGATTGTATTTTCAACATTATTGCAGGGCAGATATTTCTGTCGCCTCTGCCATAAGAAAAAACTACAAATGCAATAAATAACTGGATTCTACTCATCAAAATTCCATTTCCCCTGTGATTTACATACCTGCTCTAATGCATCACGTGTTTGCTGCCTGTGAGTGCAAACACGGAGGAACACACGCACAAGCACACATGTGGGATATATAGATATACTGCAGGATGAGACGTGCAGAAACATTCACTCCTGTGAGTGCTTGGTGAATCTTGACCTTGCTGTCACGTCAGCCATTTGTGGTAAACAGTGATGCCGGCAGACTCCATCCTAAGAGCAGGACAGCCTCTCACCTTTGGGCCTACTATGCGATCACATAGCATGTTCAGAGCTCCGCCTGGCTTTGTCCTGCAGCCAGCCAGGCCCTTCTGCCACTGTCTTGTCATGATGTCACCATGTGAATCTGGCTGTCTAGTGGCCTAGAAAATTGACCTAGGAAATCATGCATGAGGTGAATGGCTGTCCCCATTCTTCCTTTCAATCCCTCCGCCCTAAAAATTGAACTATTCTAGTAGCCTGTGATGGGAGAGGGGCCTGAGGGAGACACGAGATGGACACAGCAATGAACAGAGACTGCTCCAACCAGATCCCTTGTCCAGTCTTTTCCCAGGAAGGTCATGCAGACCTGGCCGCAGTGCGTGACACCTGCAGTGCTGCCCACAGAGTACTGGCTATGGCTGCTGGTCCCATGTTCAGGTGTGAGGTCCCAGGAGAAAGACCTTTGACTTTTCTGGGAATTGGCAGCATACTACCAGGAGATAACGTTGGTGTGTTAAAATGATAAGTTCTCTGACTGACAGACAGAAGTATAGTGAATGATCGAATCTCCCCAGAGAGTGGGTGAAATTTTCCTCAAGGCCAGTCACTCAAGAGAAGCAGGTGAGAATATTTCCAGACTCAGACACAAGTCTTCACAGCCACCATCTCACACTTGTACAGCAAATATCCCATAGAAACACTGGGATCTCTTCTATCCATCGAGTCGCCTTCTACCATGTAGAGACATAGCAGCTGGTGCTGTGAGGGTATAACTAAGCAGCACATTTAGTGCATCCTCAGCAGGAAGAGAGAATATGAACCTGTATTCCAGGTGAACAGAATCATGAGTGAAAATGTTTTATCAACTGCTTTTTAGGAGTTAAGAAAGACAAGTATACTTTAATAACCTTTTTACTTATTTATTTATTTTTGAGTTGGAGTCTTACTCTATCACCCAGACTGGAATGCAGTGGCCGCTTCCAGCCACCGCAGCTTCAACCTGCTGGGCTCCGGCGATCCTTCCGCCTCAGCCTTCCAAGTAGCTGGAACTACAGGCGTGCGCTACCACACCTGGCTAATTTTTTATTTATTGTAGAGGTGAGGTCTCGCCAAGTTGCCCAGGTGGGTCTTGAACCCGCAGGCCCAGGCAATCCACTCACCTCGGCCTCCCAAAGCGCTGGGATTACAGGCTGAGCCACCGAGCCCGGCATAATAACCTTTTTAGATATTTTATTTTTAATAATTTATTTCCAGTTTTACTGAGGTACAGTTTACACATGATAGGAACTCTTCACAGTGGCAGCTGCTTTAGAAACACATGCTCAGTGGCAAGGGAACTCGGGGAAGTTTGCACGTAACTTGGTCCTTGGAATGAAAGGCTTTGTTGAGGAGCTGTCAGATGACGCTGTGAAGAACGAGCAAGGGCAGTCTCAAAGGACAAGCAAGCCGTGGCGGGTGGGAGGATGTTTCCAGCCTGTAGAAAAGAGCCTTTAGAAAAATCTGCAGCAAACACCCAACTGAGGCAGGATGGTGGAAGGGCTGAAGAGGGCTGTAGGTGAGAATAGACACTCTGTCTTCAAGTCCCAGGTCATGAATCCAGTGCAGATGTTCTCGTGCCTTGCTCTTTTATTCTCTTATCCTGCTGTTCTGCTGCTGTCTTGAAAATCTTCTGAAAGTGGGGGAAATGCTAAGAAAAAGCTAAAGCAACGTCAGAGTTTCCTGGTAAGAATGTTAGTGGGCGTTTGCGGTTCTTTGCTTGTGTGTATGCTTTTCTAAATCTATACCAGGTGCCATGAGTAATTCAGGTCAGGGCAGCCCTATTTAGCACCTCCACACCTGCTCCCATTAGCATCTGGTGTGGGAGGCTGAAACCAGAAAGAGCGGTTGTGCTGGGTGTTCTAACAGGCATGGAAAATTGCTCTTAAGGAGATGATGGCTCATGGAGCCCCACATGGAGACTGCTGAGCTCCACCCGTCCTCTGCTGAGCCAGGGAATGCCCAACCTGCCCGGGAAGAAGAACGCATATCCCAGCACTGCCCCCGGGATGTTTTGTGCCACTGCTCTTCCCTTGGACTGAATTGTCACAGATTGTGTCTTTCAGTGCAGAAGTCATTTCTGATGGACAGGTCTGCTGCAGCCTCAATAGTTATAAGTAAACTGAACAACTGCTGCGCCACTTGGGAAACAGTCACGGCCCCAGCCCCTCAAGGATACGGACACCTCAACCCTTTTCCCCAAAAGCCCTGCCTCAGCCCCACAGCTGGTGTCTGCTCTGGTCATGCTCACTGTTAAATCGTTGGAACAACTTGACTGTCGGAGCTAACCAGGAGCACTCTAGCTTTGGTGCAGATCATGAATGATGCTTGCTTTTTCAGGTAGGAGAAGATTCTCGACATACAGGACCACCAGTTCTTCCCAGGCCGTCCAGCACATTCAACACAGTCAGTAGGCCACAGTACCAGGACATGGTTCCAGTGGGTACGTCCCCTTTCCAGAATTTCCATCTGTGTCTTCATACCATTGTATGTGCCATGCATACTATGTTGATATATTCCTGTGCTGATACTTGTGTGCCATTTTTTGTCCTGTGTTAAGAAATTACTGTGTTATACTTAAGAAATGTATAACAAAATACTAGACACTTGAGTCTCAAAGGGCTTCTGTCTTATGAAACCCTATAGGATGAGATTTGTTAAATTCTACTCTACCTCTCCTAAGTAGAGGTAGTGTATTAGATTGTTGAAGTTAAGAAAAAATAACCTATTCTGATGATATATGATGCAATCATTATCAATTAAGAATTTGGACAGTGCATACTTAGTATATATTTAAGGCTTGGGGCAGAATTTAAATAGTGTGAGAATCTGTAGTAGCCTCATAAGATAAATAAGCAATCCTGGCACATTCCTAAGGGTTTTTGTAACAAACAAAAGGAAATAAGGGCCTCCAAAATAATAGAATAAAAGTGGATGAATGTGGGCATATAAAACAATTTGAGCTCTTATTGAAACAGTGAGGTTGAAGTAGACAATGAGTCTCAAGCCTGGAGTCCCTGGGCGGGTGGAGTGGACAGATGGAAGGAGGCCCCATGGGCTCCCTGTCCTGCCTTATTAGAGCAACTTTCCATTGGTCTGTTTCTGCTTTAAAATTTTTTCTAAACAACAACAAAAAACTTTATCATGAAATGCAATGTAATGCCCGTGACCTAAGGAAATTTGACAACCACTGGATAAGAAGAAATCTAGGGTTGAAGTCTAGCAGTCCATTTTTTTATGTCATTACTGATATGATTCTAAATACTGCACATGGAATTTTACAGTATCATAAAATTGTTATTTTAAAGTTATCTGGATTCTGATCTTGGCTGGAATCTAGACCCCAATTCAATTATTAAAGTGTTGCGTTATTTATATATAATGAAATGTGCACTTAGGGACACTTTGAGTTGACAATGGGATTCTATTTTAGCATATATTCTTAAATAAATAAATAAAATTTTAAAAAATTGTATTCACATTAAGCTAACATATGTATGTATAGATGACAGCAAGCTGCAGCTAAAATGTGAAATGGCAGATGTCTTCAGAATGATGCTTCTTCTGTGTTATCATTTGTTGCTTTAAGAAAGGCAAGTATCTTGGTCATATCTTATACCAGGATCTCTGACACTGGAGAATTCAGACACTCAGTCTTAGTTCTGTAAGGTGAATATATTTATACCTAAGAATTCATCTTAAGTAAACAAATTCATGTTATTGACAAAGGAAGCATTAAGAAAGCCCTTAATACATTTTAATTAATTACATGTAAATTTCTCTAGCCAGCCTTGTCTAGGATATAGATTTTTAAATATATTTTGTATACAATAACAGTGTACACAATATTTAAATACATTTTTATGACAATGATGATCGTTCTGTGGCTGTTGGTGTTGTTGGACTGATAAAGAGTTCTGTGTGGCTTAATGGTGTTTATTTCCATGTAGATTTTGGGAAGGATTTGTCCTCTGCATTGTGGTCTTAGCAGTGCTGACAACTATTGCATTTTGGGGGCTCTGGTTCTCTTTACCCCACTGGCTGACTGATAATTAATTGGAAGTTTTTCATGTCTGACTGTTGTCATTTCTGTGAGGTTGATTTTGGTAAACTGAAAGTGTTTAAGATATAGAATCTTGTTGGTGATCTCATCTTGCCATTTGATAATAAATGTGGCTCATTAAATGAGTTTAATAAGCCACACCTAACAAATCTAAGTCCAAAAATCATATAACAGGTTAGATACAGATTGGTGCTTCAAACTAGGACACTGAGTTTGAGGAATATTAACCAGGAAAATAGATTTTTAAAGCTTGGATCGATATAAAACTAATAACATATTTTTAAAACATGGTTGTCATTTCTGATTTTTTTTCAGCTTACAATGACAAGATTGTTGCATTTCTGCGTCAACCCAATATCTTTGAAATTCTACAGGAGCGTCAACCCGATCTCACCAGGAATCATTCACTCAGGTAACCATAACACTGGTATTTGGTTCAAGTTGCACAAGCCCAGCCATTAAATCTTAGTAACACTGATAATTGTTTTGGATATTCACTCTTTCTGGTATCCTTTGCATAGGCATCCTGTACATAAATGTTTTATGTCATCATCATCATCACCAGGTCACTGTAATGCTGGAGCCTCTCTACTGAGTATGAGTTGAATAAGACCAACTAAACAATCTAGAACCCTCTTTAAATAATAAATATGTCATAGAAACAAAAATTTAAGCCAGGAGTTTATCCTAGATATGCAGATTCTAATGAAAATAATAAGACACTAACATTTTTGAGTGCAGCTTAAGTAAACAAAAATAGCATAGAGTTTATTGATTTGAGATTTGTAAAGTCCTAGACTTGATAGCCACATTTTTTCATTTAAGAAAAAGTGGAACCTAAGTAAAGAATCTGATCCTCTCTAGAGTTCAGCAGTCCCCTGCATGAACCCTCTCTCTCAAATACCCTTCAAGGCATCATGCCTCAAATCCAGTTTTACTTTCCTAATACATGCTGTTCCTCTTCCCTGGCAAGCTTTTCTTAAGAAAGGATTTTTCTTTAAAACCCAGCACAAGCTTTCCCTCCTTCAACTCTTTCAGCTGTACCGTGGACTCTCATGATCTTGGCTAGTATTTGTAATTCTCAGGGTGCCAGCATCGGCAGGGATGGAAAAGGGAGAATTTCTGCAGAAAATCCTACTTAACCCAAAGTCTAGCTGGTCTCTTTTTCACCTATTCTGGGAGAAGTAGATTTGCCCAGTGGATTCATCCTGGCCCACAGCTGTGACTCTCAAATACCCATCCACTTGGTTATGCCAAGCTGTTTTCATCAGGATCACCTGAGGAGCTTCATAAACTACAAAACACCAAGTCTCATCTCCCTCAACTCCTTTCTCTTTTAATTCACACCCCTTATCTTCCCATGCCCTGCCCAGGAATTTACTTCAAGAGGTCTGGGGTAAAGTCTAAGCACTATATTTTTAAACCTCTCCATATAATTCTGATGGCACAGCCGGTTGCAGTAACCTTTGGTCTAGACACGAATGTGATGGTTAATTGTGTAATGCATCAGACTGTCCTTTGTACTTTCTTCACTACTTTTGTGCTTTAGTTTGACATTTCAATTCTTTATTTTCCAATTAGATTATAAGAGCCTGGCAAACAGGGTCTTATCCATCTTATCATTACTTTGCCTCCTTACTACTCTAATAGCTGGAATAGCACTTTGCACAGAGTGGATGTAAACATATGTATGTATATAGTTGTTGATTTGAAAATAGATTGCCTAGTATTCTAAGGGTCTTCTCAGTCTCATGTCTTTAAATTTGTTATTATCTTCCAAAGTCTTTAAAGGCTAAAGCTGAACACAATCTCAATTATGATGCTATGAAGTTTGCTTACACAGAAATCATGGCAGTTTCATGTGGTTAACATGGAACTCAAGTCTTAGTGCTTCCCCAACATAAGCATGCTCTTCTCAATCACAAAAAGTCATAAAAAGTCATAAAGGTGACACAGGTGAGGATTTTGTGTGTGTGTTTATTATGGCATTCACTCAGTAATCCTTGGTCCCCTGGAGAATGTGTGTAAGAAGTTTCAGTTAATAAAACTGCAGAAGCGAGCCCCTCAGTGGTCTGATCAGAAACATTAGAGATTCTAGACCTCAAAGCCAAACATACAAACAAAATTCCTCCTCTTTTGCTAGTCACAAAGTAAGGAGAACTCCGTTTTCTCTCTCGTCTGTCACTTCCAGCCATCACTCACACACTCTCACACACTCTCACACACTCACACACACTCACAACCACATACACTTACACACATTTATACACACACTCATACACATACATATTCATACACACTTATTCATACACACACTCACATCCGTACATGCACACACATTCAAACCCACATCCACATATACACTCACACACGCACACACACACCCTTCTGGTTAATCTCTGTTCCTCTCAATGCACCCCCTCCCCCACAGAAAAAAATCCAGGAAGAGGAAGTTCAAGAAGCTTTGCACTTTCCTCTGCACCCACATCATTATTTAACCAATTAATATATCTTTAAATCTCCACCAGTGAGAGGTCAGGTGACTTATTCTCCCTGAGCAGGGTGTCTAGCTATCATTCTTCTTTAATGAATTGAAGGGAACCCTCGCAGATACTGGCAGAGGAAGAAGCTTCAGCCAGAGATGGCAGCTTCAGGTTCTGCCTTTGTTTCTTCATGCCTTTTAGCCTCTGAAAATTCTCCAATCTCAAGACTGCTGAAGACTTGCATTTCTTAATGACACTGGGTGTCTTCAGGGAAGCACAATCTTTCTTCTAACATAGACCTCACATGGTGCTCTATTATGATGGAACTATTTGATAGGCTTTGAAATATGTACACATCTGTTGACACTTTTTGAAACCCTTTCCAGAATTTGGCCCTGGAAAGAGCTGCCAGCGGACCCAGAGAGGGAGGCAGGCACTTGAGCCAGTGAACTAATGCTGCTCCTCCCTCCAGAGCGTGTTGCCCTGCACCTGCATTTCTGAAAAGTTCCCAGTAGCTAACCACTTCACTTATCATGGCGTTATAAAAGGGAAGTTCTCTATCTAAGAGAACATTCTGTTTCCTATCGTTACAACTGCATCACAGGAGGAGGGGTGGGGAACTGGTTGAGCTCCTGTCTGCTTGCATTTCAGTGATGCTTCTGATAACAGATCTGTGCATGGAGTAGAACCCTGGAAGGTTTATTAAACCTCAGAAGAGGGGCCGGATGTGGTGGCTCATGCCTGTAATCCCAGCACTTTGGGAGGCAGAGGCGTGAGGATTGCCTGAGCCCACAGGTTCGAGACCAGCCTGGGCAACATGGCAAGATTTCATCTCTACAATAAATCAAAAAATTAGCCGGGCATGGTAGTGCACACCTGTAGTTCCAGCTACTTGGAAGACTGAAGTGGAAGGATCACCTGAGCCCAGCAGGTCAAGGCTACAGTGGCCATGAGCATGCATGCCACTGCATTCCAGCCTGGGCAGCAGAGTGAAACTCCAACTAAAAAATAAAATAAATAAATAAATAAATAAATAAATAAATAAATAAACCTCGGAAGAGGTTCATTTCTCTGGTTAGAAAAGTCAACATCCAAAAGTCAGTACTTTATCTGTCAAATGGATAGTGTTCCCATTGAATTGTTATATCCTGAAAGATAGTAAACATATGAATACACTTGTGTGCTGTGACATTAAAATAACGGTGGAAATAAAATGTTCTAACATGTTATCCAAACACAAATACATTCATTAGAAAACAACCTTTTAGGCCACGCACGGTGGCTCACACCTGTAATCCCAGCACTTTGGGAGGCGGAAGTGAGAGGAATCCCTGAGCTCAGGAGTTTGAGACCTGTTTGAACAACATGGCAAGACCTCAACTCTACAATAAATCCCCAAAATAGCCAGGTGTGGTAGCATATGCCTGTGGTTCCAGCCACTTGAAAGGCTGAGGTGGAAGAATCACCTGAGCCCAGCAGGTCGAGACTGCAGTGGCCATGAGCATGTCACTACTGCACTCTAGCTTGGGCAACAGTGAGACTCTGACTCAAAAAAAAGAAAAAGAAAAGCACCTTTCAGCAGCATTTCCTAGGTGGATGGAATGTGCTTAAATTCAGTGGTTGTTTTCATATTGACGTTTGTACATCTCATGCTAAGAAGGCTGTACACCTGAGGTGGAAAGTGAGAATTTCCCCTGTGTGATAATTAGGTCCATCCAGAAACCTGTCCCTACTGGTCCAGCTGTCCCAGGCACCAGTGACGATTATTCTGGTCACCAGGCTGATTCCTGTATAAGTGCCCTTGCCGTGAGGACATGATCTGGGACATTGTTTTTCATTCTGGGTAAATTGGACCCTTCCATATTTGCTATTAGGAAGTCTGTGACTTGGAGCCCAAGGAATTTGGAGACCCAGGAAGCAAGTGGACCTGTATCCCAGGAGTCACCAGACCAGGAGCAAACGCAGATTTGGGCCTTGGGCCTTCTGTTTTTCCCATCTTTCTTTTTGACGAGCCCTGGGATTTTGTTACAGTTTTGCTCTTAATTTTTTTTTAATTTAAAAATAACTGCCTATTTTGAAATTATCAAGCAATACAGAATTTTAGGAAATAAAAAGTTAAAAGTTCAAAAGCTAGCTTATATAAAACAAACCCCAGTGTTCAAAATTTCTAACCCATTTCTTTCCAGCTTTGTGGCAGATGACTTTTTCTACACTTAATATTAGGCTGGAAATGTTCATTTCAGTTTACATCTGAGCTTCTTGATGAGAACAGCATGCATTGACTTCTGCTGATCCTGAGCCAATTCCTGTGAAGGCCCACCCAGCTCTCTCCCTTAACGCTTTCTTAGTTTGCTCACTGTTCACTCAGATGTCTGGACCAACATGGCAAGTTTTTGATCTTCGCTGTACCAAATGTAAATAATAGAAAATCTGGACTGGGACTGTTACTTCCCTATGGATTATTTATATAGGCATAAAAAATTATTGATTTTTTTAAAGATACCTGATTAAAATAATCTATTGTAGCCAAGTACAGTAGCTCATGCCTGTAATCCTAGAAATTTGGAAGGCCAAGGCAGGAGGATCACTTGAGTCCAGGAATTCGAGACCAGCTTAGGTAACATAGACCTCGACTCTACAAAAAATAAAAATAAGAAAATTAGCCAGGTGTGGTAGCACACACCGAGTCCTAGCTACTAGGGAGACTGAAGAAGGATTGCCTGAGCCCAGGAAAGAGGTCAAGGCCTCAGTGAGCCATGATCGTGCCACTGTACTCCAGCCTAGGTGAAAGAGTAAAGCCCTGACTCAAAAACAAAACAAAACAAAACAAAAAACTATTGTCACCACAGTGATGGTACTTGAGAATTCCTAATGGAGGCTCTCTCTCTGGCAGCTCTTAGAAACGAGTTGAATACAACAGATCTTAAAAGCTCAAGTCTGGGTGCAGTGGCTAATGCCTGTAATCCCAGCACTTTGGGAGGCCAAGGCAGGAGGATTGCTTGAGCTCAGGAGTTTAAGACCAGCCTAGGTGACAGAGTGAGACCTTGTCTCTACAAAAATAAAAAAATTAACCAGGCATGGTGGCACATACCTGTAGTCCCAGCTACTCAGGAGGCTAAGGCAGGAGTATTGTCTTGGCCCAGGAGGTTGAGGCTGTGGTGAGCCATTATTATCATGCCACTGCACTGCAGCCTGGATGACAGAGTGAGACCCCCTACCCACCCTCCCCCCAAAAACAAAAAAACAAAAAAGAACTCAGGCTGGGGTTTGAAAGTCCTAGGTTGACTTTGAGTGAGACATTTAACAGCCCTCCAAGCTATTTACCTGTAGCATGGGGATAGGAATTTCTAACTTGCAGGGTCCTTTTGGAGATTAAACAAAATGGAGTATATATGTATATAGCCCTTGGCATTGTGTCAGCATAGTAAGCATACAATACATTTAAATGATACATAATACGTAAAATTAATATGTATTAGTAGTCTGCTCTCACTTCTTTATTGTATCACAAGGACTCAATTTAAAGTACTTTGCCCCTAAACTCAGTGTATTTCTCAAAGTCACTGTCCCTGAGATTGATAGACGTGAAAATGCAACCACATGATGCTATGGTTAGAATTTAAACACAGTGAGGGTCTCTTTACTCCACCTCTGTAGGAAGCCTTTGAGTGCTGTTCTACACCATTTCTGCAGAGAGCATCACTCTAAAATCCTTAACACTTGTACAATAAAACAGCTGTGACTGCTCCATACCTGGACAGAGGACGGAGCCTGGCTTGAGGACCAGAATATCATGGTGATGCCAGTGAGATAATGTGTCAGAAGCCATCCAGAGGTATATTAAAATATCCTACCAAGCCACTCACTTATCTTATAGGTCTCATGAGAGGTTTGGGATTTTGTTCTTTAGGAATAGTAAGGAACACAGTGTCTTAGAACATGTCACCTACTCTGTGACTTCCTGCAAAAGGAATAATTGCTACTCTTGTTTCATGTGAATGGACATTTATAGATGCAGATGGGCTTTTGACATGTGCATCATGTATGCATATAATTTTCACATTTTCCATGTATGGAATCTCATAACTATTAACTTTAAAACAACTGAACAGTCAATCATCTCAGATTTTAAAAGCCCCAAACAAGAACTCCAATAGCCAAAATTAGTTTAAGTTCTTTTAAAAGTATCATACTCAGGTACTTGATAAATTGTTTTTCTGTAAATATAATTCCTCAATATAATCTTAAAGACTCTCCAAATTATAACTATATCCATCCACTGGATATTTCTCAAAAACATTATGTTTTCTTGCTAACAAATGGTTCAGTCATGGTTTTCAAAACCATTTTCCTGCATGAAGAATAATCATGTCTTCGGTATATCTGGTTCATTGTTCATTTTTTGGCTATATTTTGACATATTTATCAAGATAATTCAGTAAGGTGTCATCCTTCTTTGGTGTCTGATTAGACTTGGCCTCTTTGGACCAAAGCAAAATATCAGTACTGAAGCCAGTCTCAGTGCCTGCCCAAACCCAAAAGAATAATAAACCCATTTCTAAAATCATAGAGAACAATAAATTATTTATAATAGCACAAAATGGTTTTTAATGATTTCTGCTTTTTACCTGTATTTAAACAAATTGCCCAGTTATTAATGGATCAAAAGCATTTCTCACAAAACAAAATATATTTTGTTTTGATATTATATTAACAATATGTTACTAATGTGCTATTGGCAAGCTGGCAAGAACAACCTGCCAACCACAGAAACAGAAGCAGGAATGAGTCCCCAGAAATCTAGCTTAGCTCTATTTTAACAGGTCATACTGTCTGTTGAAAAAGAATAAGGCTTTGTGGGGCCCATTTAATAATATACCCAGTAGTTTAAAAGCATTGAGTACTTACTATGTAACAGGCTCTAGGCTTGGTATTTCATTTGCATTCTTTAAGTATGTTTACTTTAAGATGAGGAAACAAGCAAAATTTAACAACTCTCTGAGTTCTTAGATACAGATGATTTATATCCACTTATGACAAATTTTGCCCCCAAACACATGACTGGTTCATTTCAATATCACACGCCCATGAGAATCATGTGCCTTAATGTCCATAGTCTTCCCTTGGAGGGACGAGCGTTCTGTTGAGTCAGACATGCCCTGGGATGGAGATTCTGAGTGTGAACGAGTGTGAATGATCAGTGCTCATTGGCCTTTCTTGACATTGTCCCATTAGGGAAGTCAAGGGCATGCTCTGGAGCTGCCTGTGGGCCGGGTTGAACAACATTCATTAGTGAATGTGCTTCTCAATTGTATCTACAGGAAGTGGGATGTGCAGAGTCTGCAGTCCAGAGAGTTTTGCGGTCTAGAGCATGTACTTCTGGTTGTTCTGAGAACATGCCCTTCTTTTACTTTACTAAAACGCTGCGTGGTTTCAATGAGAATGCTTCCCATGGGAATTCAGTCATGAGACTGCACATTGTCCTCAGATGATCTCCTGCAAGAGCCAGTCTTCTGGGGTGACTCTGTACAGAGGAAGTGGTCACAGAGGCTTGAAGATGGCAGAAGCTGAGACACAGCAGCAGTGGGACACTCTCCAAAGGCTGTCACCATAGGCTGACATCTTGCTGGACAGCCGAGTGTCAAGTCAGGATAGTGCCTCTTCACCTGCCCTGGCTTCCCAACAGTGGGTTCTGTTCTAGAAAGCACTCTGGCGTCAGCCCTCCAATTCTCATTTCGTTTCTCTGCCACAGCAAAAAACGAAGGAAAGTTTGTCTAAATCCCAAACACTGGGTGGATTCTGAGGGTGGTCGTCAGCAGCCATTTCTGTTATTTTGGCCCTAGTTGATCGAGTGTCTGGTTTGTGTTTACTAAGCACTCACTAGGTGGATAGTGCAGTGCTTGGTTGTGGGGGACACAAGGATCAGGGAGCAAGGGCTTTTCCCCAAGAAATTTTGGCTTCCAAAGGAATTTAAGTTGCACCTCGCTGGCCAAGTGAGAAGGTGCAATGAGAAAGAGCTGGAGTGTGCCCCTAAGGGACTCAGAGAGACATACCGTGCAGAGAGTTGAGTCACACCATCTTCATTATAAACCACTAAAGGTGACTAGAATTTCTTTATGAAGGGCAAGGCAGTAAAGAAACTGAGGACTGCCATAGAGTCCTTCAAACTATAAATTAATACATTTGAATACATATATTAAAGTAATTTTCAAACATTCCTCTAATCATGGTCAGATATATCTATAACAATGTTTCTTGAATGTTTAATCCAAATTCTGGGGGGACTCATGGAGGTCCATAGCAATCACATCTGTTATTTTCCATTCTGAAAGGAAAAGAAATATTGCAGGCCCCAGTGTTGTCTTAACTGCCTTTATTTTATTTTACTTTCTTTTTCTTTTTTCTTTTTTTTTAGAGATGTAGTCCTGCTGTGTCACCTAGGCTGGAGTGCAGTGGCACAATCATAGCTCGGCCTCTACTTCCTGGCCTCAAGCAATCCTCCCACCTCATGAGTAGCTGGGACTATAGACATGTGCCACCATACCTGGCTAATTTTTTAATTTTTTTTTTTATTTTTTGTAGAGACAGGGTCTTACTGTGTTGCCCAGGCTGGTCTTAAACTTCTGGTCCCAAGTGATTATTTCACCTTGGCCTCCCAAAATGCTGGGATTATAGGCGTGAGATACCACCCCTGGTCAACCACTTTTATTTTCAACTTAAATGTGCACAAATATAAAATATGTACAAATGTCCTATACCTACAGCTTTTATAAAACATAATACCAAAAGATATACAAATTAAGTTAAAAACTTAATAACATTTGAATTAATGCTATAAGTGTGAGAAGATTTTGTGGTTTTTTTGTTTTTGAGTTGGAGTCTCACTACGTAACCCAGGCTGGAGTACAGTAGCACACTCATGGCCACCCCAGCATCTACCAGCTGGGCTCAGGAGGTAGCCGGAACTACAGGCGCACTACCACACCTGGCTAATTTTTATTATTATTATTATTTATTGTAGAAATGAGGTCTCACCAAGTTGCCCGGGCTGGTTTCGAACCCGTGGGCTCAGGTAATCCTCTTACCTCGTCCTCCCAAAGTGCTGGGATTAAAGGCTTGAGTCACCGCGCCTGGCCAAGATTTTGTTTTTCAGAAGCCAAGTCACCAGTGCTGAAAAAATTATTGAGGGAAGATACAGTTGTACAGTTGTGTTGTTGGTTTCACTTGTGTTTGACCTGATTCTTTGGATTTTGCACCCATGATCTATCACGTGCATCCTTGACATAATCACGATTGTCATTTTTCCTTCTTTACAAAAAACTTATTTTGATCTACTGACTCATTGTGTTGACAGGCCAAATCATTTAATAGTGTGCCCCAAATAAAATACTGAAGAAAAAACGTGCCAGTGAGCATGCCCTGGCATGAGTGGGTTTGTTCTTAGAATGAACCAGAAGCCGGTTCGGTGGCTCAGCCTGTAATCCCGCGCCTTGGGAGGCTGAGGTGAGTGGATTGCCTGAGCCCGCGGGTTCGAGACCCGCCTGGGCAGGCGAAACCTCATCTCTACAATAAATCAAAAAAATCAGCTGGGCGTGGTAGCGCATGCCTGTAATTCCGGCTACTCGGAAGACTGAGGCGGAAGGATCGCCGGAGCCCGGCAGGTCGAGGCTGTGGTGGCCGGAAGCGGCCACTGCACTCCAGTCTGGGCGACGGAGTGAGACTCCAACTCAAAAAAAAAAAAAAAAAAGAATGAGCCAGAACATCTCTTCTGCATTATTTAGCATACTGCATTATGTGCCTTTTAGATCCACCTCTTTAGTTTTCTCTTTAGCCTAGGGCAGTATATCTACACATTGCTTAGCCTCACTCGATCATTTTCACAATGGAAGTTCATACCACAGAGAAGCGTCTTGCCCTCTTCATTGGTGAGAGACCCATGTGTGCAGCAGTGGGGGCCACTGTCATCACAAGGCCCTGCCACCAGGCTGCCCACCAACACTGGCAAAACCCATCTCTGATTACCTGGCACTGACTGCCCTGTGAGTGCAGACACAGGACTCAGAGTCACATAGCATATTCGGCCATGAATATTGTCCACATCATTCAAAACATGCTTACCTTATTTTAGCTGCTTTGAGTATCAAAGTGAAAACACAAAATTTTTAAATTCTTGCAGAACTCAAGCTTATATCTGCAAATTTCTGGTAGACATGGACACCAGTTTGAGCAACTCTGGTCTGTAGAATATTGGGCAAATACATGATAACCAAGAAGCAGTTCCTCTGTTTTTCTCAGAAGATTGGTGACATTTCTGAGGCTGTCTGCTTCTCTCTCTCCCTCAGCCTTGGTCTGCTGTCTTACTGGTCAGTAAATTCATGCCTTTTGTTAGGATTTTCTTTGTTTGTTTCTATATGAAAGGACTTCATAAAGGACTGTCTAGCATTGGAGCAGGTATAAGGCCTCACCAGGGTTCAGTTAAGCAAACAGCAGAATTTAAATAGTTCTGTGTAATACTTGAATTGCCTGTTGACTCTCTCCTCCCTGTGTTGTAGGCCCTTGGGGAGAGATGTGTCTTTCCCCTGAAATCCCCATGTGTGGCACCATGCCCAGACTCCAACATATGTCTTGAAGGAGTGAGTCACTATCAGTACAAGAAAGTCCTTAGTGGTGTGATATGCATCGGATGACGTGTTCCAGTGTCTGGTTCCTGGAAGCACATGACCCATAGCCAGTCTTGGCGACAAATTAGAAAACCCGTCCCAGCCTGCCTTTTGAATGTTCTCGCTTGGAAAGTCAGGCCAGTTGCTTTCGCTGCCCAGGAGTTTACATCTGGAAAATGGTGATGGCACACCTCCCTTGGGTGCCTGCACCTCTGCCCTTCCCCACCCCATCATCTTCGTGACTCAGGAGGTGATGATACTGTCCTTATTCACAGGAAGCCTGCAGGCCACAGTCCAGGGCATATCCCTGCCATCACATGCCCAAGATGTGTGGCTCCAGTGAAGGAGGCAAGGAGAGCTCGGCTTATCTGCTTTTTGGTTTGTTCTATTTGCCTGAATTTACTATGATGATAGACTAAGGAGATAAGCTTGCATATTTGTTGGAGATGGTCTTTAATTCTTCAGGATCAAAGATTATTGTTATTGACCCTTGTAAGAGTGTTGCTTTGGTTAAGTTACTGTTCATGTTTCTCCAAAATAACTTTTCTTTCATTTAGCTTTTTTAGCCAGCGTTAATATCTCTTATCAAAAAAATGATTCACCAGGTAATGGGCCTTGGTTTCCATCATTTGTTTCAGATACATGTCTTCAAAACTTGAGGGGAAACATTCTGCCTGGTTCAAGACTTCAAGTTGAAATAACCTTAAGTAGAGAAGCTGGCCTTCTGAGCAATTTCTCTACTTATATATCAGCCATGTATTTCTTAGTAGTCTTTTTTTTAAATAGTGGATAGCTACTGGCAATAAAAGACAAAAGAGAAATTGGCAAAAACTAAAGGTCAAATGGTTCATATACTAACAGTACAGAAAATGACCGATCCAGAAGATACCAGGGTTTGAACCGTGTGGTAAACCACATGCCTAGGGGCAAGCCAATGGGCTTTCCTATACATTAGGGGGATTTTCATCTGAGCGTTAAACCTTGCCTTCCACTGCTTTGCCCTTAAGTCAGTCAGCAATTTTAAGAAGAGAATTTGGAATCTGAAAATGTAAAGTGCTGTGCAACCTTATGAAAATATCCAAAAGAAAAACAAGGAGCCCTGCAGATAAGAACTAAATCTAAATAAACATTTCTTTCAGTGACTAGTATTTTACTTCATGGAACAGTAATCAGAATACATTGTCCTAGCCCTCAGAATCATATCACGCATTAGTGTTGACCTCTGTGTTCCAACCAAATGTAATGGTTTAGTACCATCATTTACGTTTTTATTGTTTTCCTCATCTTATAAAAATCAATGTGGTATGCTTCGAAATAACATATGAATGAAGGAAAGCAAATGGAAAAAGTTGTATTAAAATTGTATTCACATAACAAATGGAAAATAGTAACATGACTCGTCAAACAAAAAGAAAAAGCTGGTGTTATCACATGTATCTATAACAGAGTCATGGTGAAAATAGTTTGTGTTGTTGCATGTGATATGTTCGTGTGTATATACATGTGTACTGGTGTGCACACAGTCCATTTAACTGAAAGTATTGTGGCTCTTCCCTTATTTAAAAAGCCACATGCTTTTATATTGAAGGTGTAAACTCTTAGATAGTGTCAGCTTGCAGTGAGGACAAATGCATCACACGTGACTTAAAGGTGTGCCCTTAGAAGATGCACGGCTGTCCCCACATGATCCCATTTTGGAGTGGCAAGGGCCGGCCTAAGACTGTTGCTTAGACTCAGGCCCACAGACAGCTTGAACTCACAGCAGAGATGAGCCTACTGGTAAGATGATATGCTACCCGTCACAGTACATGGGCAGCAAGTGGCAAAAGCATTGAAGACACCTTTCCTCTGCTGAACCGGGCAGCCTATGTGCTCACAAGGTCCCTCTTGAAGGCAAAGGCCAGCTCTCTCGACCGTGTCTTCCCAGTGTGCCACATGGTGGTGCCCCATGATGGGCACAGAGGCGGCTGTGACCATTACCAAACATGTGCTTCACCACTGAGGTACATCCCGAAGGCAGCCACATAGATTTTGAGCTGTGTCTTTGTTTGAATAGGGAGAAGATCCAATTTATCCGAACGGAAGGGACTCCAGGACTGGTGCGGCTCTCCAGCGATGCAGACCTGGTCATGCTGCTCAGGTGGGTAGCCCTCTTTCTCGCAGCAGAAGCTCCTGCCATCAGACATTGTGGCATCCTAGAGAATACAGTGTCACGACGGGTGGTCCGCCTGCCTCCTTCATTCTTACGACTTGTGGAGATAACTCATGAGGAAGGCTTGGGTACTGACTGAGTTTAATTCATTTGAGATTGTGTTGGTTCTCTCGAGAGCTGACTTGGTACCCCGCTGGTGAAGGGGGTGGTATGGGGGGTGGTGAGAATAGTAAGCACAATGTCTCCCCCCGCAGAATGGACTAGAATGCAAGCTGAATACAGTGTCCACAGTTTTAACCCTTCTGTGGAGGAGAAAGATCACATTTATATTTTCTTTCAGCGTTTTTTTTTTTTTTTTTTTCTCAAAATGCACTCTGCCCCCTTTTGCTGATTCAAGTCATTAAGTGTTTATATTATGATTCTGAGAGTTTAGGTTTGGGACATGAGACCAGCAAGTTGAAATTTGGTCTCTGGTCCTGACTGCCAACTTGATAGTCCTTCATAAAATTGACCAGTTATGTTTTCTTTCCTGATGGTTAAGTCAGCTTTAGTTTTAGAGTAGTTTAGAAGGAAAACCAGCAATTTTCAGAAAGATCTTCCCATTTTCTATATTATCCCTCCAATGGAGGCAAACCAGAGTATATAACGCTTTATTATGCCCAGTATTTGGGACACACAGCCCTGAAACCTCCAGAGAATTAAAGAGACCACCTGCTGGGTCACTCAGGCCCGTTGAATTATCCCTGAGTGCTGATGACCCCGCTTACACTGTCCATGGTGATCTCACCCCTGACCACTTCTTATTCTCTACTTAATAGTTCCTATACTGCTGCCATATTTCTGATGCCCACTTGACTGTTGCCAGAAGTTATCCTTCTGATGAGATCAGGCACATTCAGACCAAAAGTTATCTTTCTGTATTGTGTAATTTGTGCATAATTCACAAGGATGCCATCACTTTCTGTAGGCATTTATCTTCACTTGCCACTGAACAGGACCTACGTGAATGGGTCTCTTCTCAAAGGGCGGACTCTCTGCTCCTGTATATTGGGCTAGTTCTGGAAGCAGCGTGTAGCCTGAGGTAGTCAGGAAGACTATGAAAAATAGTATTAGAGTAGGATGTTTCTGTCATCGTTTGGTGATAATATAGTTAGATTTTTGTTGCAAAAATCTGACTGAGATATGATTCTTTTACTTCATTCCAGAAACGTAAGGTTTTTTCAAAAAACTAAGAATCCTGCTTTTGGAATTAGTAAAAACAGAAGTCATGATTATCATTTACCTGTCCTTAGTTAAGTAATCTTTAGATGATATAGTCACAGACATTTTTTTTAATTTTTAATTTTTTTATTTTAAAGATGTGGGGTACAATTCAGGGTTAGGTATACAAATGTTCAATATGCAGGTAGCCTTGTTGATGAGGTGTGCCCTCCCTTCCCCAGGCAGATTCTCACTACTGCCAATCCCGCCTCCCCACACCCCTGCATCCCTCCCCCAGCAGTTTCCCGCTACTGCCAATCCTTTTTTTATAGTATTACAATAATTGTTCAAGGTCTGCTTATGAGTGAGAACATGTGATACTCAGTACTTCATTTCTGTGAAAGATCACTCAGTATTATAGACTCGCAGTCCATCCAGGTTGCTGTGAAGTTCATGATTTTGTTCTTCTTTATGGCTGCATAGTATTCCATCATGTATATGTACCACATTTTTTTTATCCAGTCCTCTTTTGATGGGCAGCACGGTTGGCTCCATTGGAGGGATAATATAGAAAATGGGAAGATCTTTCTAAAAATTGCTGGTGTTCCTTCTAAACTACTACTAAAGCTGACTTAACCATCAGGAAAGAAAACATAACTGGTCAATTTTATGAAGGACTATCAAGTTGGCAGTCAGGACCAGAGACCAAATTTCAACTTGCTGGTCTCATGTCCCAAACCTAAACTC
>CAUYQG010003618.1:0-14620 GCA_963574415.1 Tarsius wallacei
GTCTTGAACCCGCGGGCTCAGGCAATCCACTCACCTCAGCCTCCCAAGGCGCGGGATTACAGGCTGAGCCACCGAGCCCGGCTGCAACTATATTTTTATATAACTTTTCAGTTTTGGATGCCACCTACCAAGCAGTTCGATTCTGCTTCAAAGGCATCTCAAAATTATGATGTCCATTCACTTTACTTAGCTGTTCAACCAAAATCCTGAGGTCTGTACCCGATTCTTCCCACTCTCCCTCACTCACTACCATCTCATCCACCTACTCTCCACCAGGGCTTCTACTGGTCTCTCACCTGCCCTAACACAATCACCTCCTTCAACTCTCTTCATGTTCTCCCTACCCCTACCCTTTTTTTTTTTGAGTTGGAGTCTCACTCTGTCGCCCAGGCTGGAGTGCAGCGGCACGCTCGTGGCCACCGCAGCCTCAACTTGCTAGGCTGAGGCAATTCTTCCATCTCAGTCTTCCAAGTAGCTGGAACTACTGGTGCATGCCCCCATGCCCGGCTAATTTTTTTTTTAATTTATTGTAGAGACAAGGTCTCGCCAAGTTGCCCAGGCTACTCTCAAACCCCTGGGCTCAGGCAATTCTCTCGCCGCGGTCTTCCAAAGTGCTGGTATTACATGCATGAGCCACTGTGCCTGGCCCACCCCCACTCTATTGTCTATCTGCCACATGGCAATCAGTTATCTTTATTTTTTTTTTAAATTACCAGGCACAGTGGCTCACACCTGTAATCCCAGCACTTTGGGAGGCTGAGGCTAGAGAACTGCCTGAGCTCAGGGATTTGAGACCAGCCCGGGCACCTTGGCAAGACTTTGAGTCTACAATAAATCAAAACATTAGCCAGGCGTGGTAGTGCATGCCTGTAGTTCCAGCTACTTGGAAGGCTGAGGCAAGAGGATCGCCTGAGCCCAGCAGGTTGAGGCTGCGGTGCCATGAGAGTGCCACTGCACTCCTGCCTGGGCGACAGAATGAGACATCGATTCAAAAAAAAAGAAAAAAAATTAAAACAGAGTACCTGGTCTAATTGAAGACCAGTAGAGACCCAAACTTCACCTGCACATAGAATACTTTTGTACCTAACCCTGACTTGCACCCCACATCTCTGTAATTTAAAAAGAGTAAAAAATAAATAAATAAAAATAAATAAATAAAATGTGAGCTGGATGCGGTGGTCCACACCTGTAATCCCTGCACTTTGGGAAGCCGAGGAGAGAGGATTGCCTGAGCTCAGTGGTTTGAGACCAGCCTGTGCAACCTGGCAAGGCCTCGTCTCTACACCAAATCAAAAACTTAGCCAGGCGTGATGGCACATGCCTGTAGTTCTAGCTACTTGGAAGATTGAGGCAGAACGATCGCCTGAGCCCAGCAGGTCGAGGCTGCGGTTGGCCGTCAGCATGCCTGCACTCCAGCCTGGGTGACAAAGTGAGACTGCAACTCAAAAAGAAAAAAAAATTTAAAAAGTGAAATTACTATAATCCTCCCACCTCTGCTTAAAACACTTTAATAAGTTCCACTGCATTTCCAATAAAATAAAAATTATTTACCCTGGAATTCCTTACAATATCCTTCATGAAATCTGGGCACAGTGGCTCACACCTATAATCCCAGCCCTTTGGGAGGCTAAAGCAGGAGGATCACTTGAGACCATGACTTCGAGACCAGCCTGGGCAACAAAGCGAGACCTCGTCTCTACAAAAACTCAAAAAATTAGCTGGACATGGTGGTGCATGCCTGTAGTTCCAGCTACTCAGGAGGCTGAAGCAGGAGGATCACTTGAGCCCAGGAGGTTGAGGCTGCAGTGAGCTGTAATCATGCCACTGTACTCTAACCTGGGTGACAGAGTGAAAGAAACCCTGGTGTAATCACTCTGTCACCCAGAGTTATATATCTATATCCTTCCTGACCTGCCATCTCCTTCATAGCTTCATCTCATTCCACTCTCTCCTAACAAACCACACTTCGGCCATATTGGCCCTTCTTGATCACTGTGACTACTATATTACTACCTATCACTGTGATCTGTTCCTTTCTGGTAGTAGCACTTACCAGATTTTATTATATATTTGCTTATCTTTGTCTCCCTTACTATCCTCTAAATCCCAAGAGGGTAAGATAAAACGATTTTTGTTTTACTATCATGTATTGAATAAAGTATAATATCTAGCATATAGGAGGCACTTACTAGTTGTGGAAGCAGAATATGCTTTCTGATACACTCCTAACATATATTTTATATATATATATTTGTTAGGTAATAAAGCATAAAATTAACAAAATATATAATATATAATACATTACTGTTGAATAATAAAAGGTTTCATTGGCCTTCCTCTCCTAATTCCTAGGAAGTACCCTCTAAATCCTTGGATTTTCCAGAGTGACAGGAGTGTCTGTTATTCCTGATGGGTCCCGCAGACCATATTTAATAGTTTATGTTAACAAAGTGACTCATTTTGGGCAGTATAGCTAGATAGTTTATGCTCAGGATGAGGGCTAGCCATGCCAGAAAGAGCAACCATGTGGTTAGAGGGTTGGAATACTGGAGACTGAGTTAAATCAATGTGGGTGATGACTCAACTGATTGTGCCTACAAAATAAAGCTCCAATAGCCGGGCTCGGTGGCTCAGCCTGTAATCCCGCACCTTGGGAGGCTGAGGCGAGTGGATTGCCTGAGCCCGCGGGTTCGAGACCCGCCTGGGCAGGCGAAACCTCATCTCTACGATAAATCAAAAAAATTAGCCGGGCGTGGTAGTGCGTGCCTGTAATTCCAGCTACCTGGAAGGCTGAGGCGGAAGGATCGCCGGAGCCCAGCAGGTCGAGGCTGCGGTGGCCGGAAGCAGCCACTGCCCTCCAGTCTGGGCGACGGAGTGAGATGCCAACTCAAAAAATAAAAATAAAAAAAATTAAAAAAAATAAAGCTCTAATAAAAACTCCTCACAGCAAAGCTCCCATGAGCTTCTCTGGTTAACCAGACTCTGAGTTGTAAGCAGACCCTGAACATTTATCATAATACTATAAGAAAGGGAATGGCAGTAGTGAGATACTGCCGGGGTGGGGGCTGGGGACATGCACAACATTAATAAGGGTACCTGATCTCAAATCAGGCAAAGTGGGGACCAAAGGGATGCCCAAATTTTACCTGTACGATGACCACTTGTATACCTAATCCTGAATTGTACCCCACATCTTTAAAATAAAAAAATAAGTGAAAATTAAAATTAAAACAAAACAAAAACACAAAAAAACAATACTCTGAGTGTACTGTTACACACTGATGAGGACTGGAGGTACGTATACTCACTCCCTGTGGAAGGGACACAGAAGCTTCATATTTGAGACACTCCCAGACTTTGCCCCATGTGTCTCTTCTCTTGGCTGGTCCTGATTTGTATCTTTTGCCATGTTAAAACTATAATTGACTTAGGGAGGCTGAGGTAAGAGGACTGCTTGAGCCCAGAAGTTCAAGACCAGCCTAGGCAAGCAAGGCCTAGTAACTACAAAAAACAAACAAACAATTTGCTGGACATGGTGGCGTGTGTCTGTAGTCCCAGCTACTCAGGCTGCTCAGGAGGCTGTGGCAGAAGATCACCTAAGTCCAGGAGGTCAAGACTGGGGTGAGCCATGAGCATGTCACTGCACTCCAGCATGGGCAACAGAATGAGACTCTGACTCACAAAATAAAACAAATAAAAACGATAATTGTAAGTGTAGCATTTTTTTGAGTTCTCTAAGTCACTCTAGTGAAGTAGCGAATCTGAAAGATGTAATGGGAACCCCTAAATTTGTAGACAGTTGATCAGAAATGTGGTAGCCTGGGAACCGTAGGGCAACTGTGCCTTTGGCCTGTGAAGTCTGGCCTAAATCTAGGTAGCTAGAGTCAGAATTATACTGTAATTACATAACCAATAATAACAGATTTCAGTTCACAAATGTGTCAGGTACTATACAAGTATTTTTACACTTATTATTTCTAAATATTTTGAAAGTATTATCATTAAGCCTCACAATGACCCCACAAGATTGAATGATCATCCTAATTTTGTAACCAGGGAAACCAAGAAGTAAAAGTGACATGGCCAGTAAGTGGCAAAGCCTAAATTGGAACTCTGGACTGTCTGACATTTTAAAAGCCCATGATCTAGTTATAACACATTTGCAGCTTCTCAAATTGGTTATATAAACACATAACAAGATTACCACCTAAGAATACAGATACTCATCATATCTTTCTTCAAATCATTATTATTATTACTGTTACTTTTGTGTCGGGGTCTCATTCTGTTGCCAAGACGGGAGTGCAGTGGCATGGTCATGGCTCACTACAGCCTCAACCTCCTGGGCTCAGGCGATCCTTCTACATCAGCCTCCCAAGTAGTTGGCACTACAGGCAGGCACTACCACGCCCAGCTTATTTTTTTATTTTTTGCAGAGATGAAGTCTCACTATGTTCCCAAACTGATCTCAAACTCCTGGCCTCCAAGAATCCACCTACCTCAGCCTCCCAAAGTACTGGAATTACAGGTGTGAGCCACCATACCCGACCTATTCAAATTATTGACTGAGATGTCATAACAAGATCTAAAGTACTCTTTATGAATTTATATGCTCTTTATATGAAGTATGAAATACATTTTAATGAAAATTCCTTTAGTAATTTTTTAACTTACTTGTTTGTGTTTTAGAGACATGTTTCTGGAGAAAATCAACGATCTGAGCCAAAACCTTCTTATTACAATGCGTTGATAATTTTTCATCACACTCATAACACCTGAAAAAGTACAAAACACGTAAATGTTCTGAAAGCATTTTCAATAATTTTGCACATCAGGTCACAAAGTTGACATTTAACTACTTCTGTCTTTAAATTATCTGGGAGGGAACACAAAGGCAAAAGCACCAGTGAGTCTAGAGGAAAAAGCAGGGGACCATTCATACTGAGCCTTCTAGTTCACAGGAAAGTTTTGGAAGTTTATCTTAAATATAATGAAATGCCATCAGAGAGTTTTTGAGAAGGGCCATGATAGGATCTGATATACTTTTCCCCTGAGTCAGGGTTTCTGACTAGGCTGGAGTGCAGCAGCAGACTCACAGCTCACCATAGCCTTGATCTCCTGGGCTCAGGCGAGCCTTCTACATCAGCCTTCCCAGTAGATGGGATAAAGGCACACGCCACCACACCTGGCTAATTTTTAAAAATTTTTTATAGAGAGGAAGCTTACTCTGTTGCCTAGGCTGATGTCAAACTCCTGGGCTCAAATGATTCTCTTTTCTCAGCCTCCTAAAGTGCTGACATTACAGGCATGAGCCACTGCACCCAACCTCCAATTTTACATTTTGTAAACATCATTCTGACTAATGTGATAAACTAGACTGGAGGGCATCAGGAATAGAAACAGATTAGTATAGTAGTAGCGGATCTGAAGAGAAGTGAATGTATTCATTATAAAAATATTTGCAGCCAGGCTTGGTGGCTCAGCCTGTAATCCTGCACCTTGGGAGGCTGAGGTGAGTGGATTGCCTGAGCCCCAGGGTTCGAGACCTGCCTGGGCAACCTGGCGAGACCTCATCTCTACAATAAATCAAAAAAATTGGCCGGGTGTGGTAGTGCACACCTGTAGTTCCAGCTACTTGGATCACCTGAGCCCAGCAGGTCGAGGCTGTGGTGGCCGGGAGCGGCCACTGCACTCCAGTCTGGGTGACAGAGTGAGACTCCAACTCAAAGAAAAAAAAAAAAAAAATTTGCAGGTAAAAACAGTCACAAATTAGATATAAAAGATGATGAGGGAGAGAGAAGTGTTAAAATAACCACCAGGGGTGGGCAGAAGTAGATGAGAGAATGTCAATGACTCTCAACAGGAGTGATTTTGGGACTGAGGGGACATTTGACATTTTTGGTCGTCACAACTGGTGAGAGGGGAGGGGACTGCTGCTGGCATTGAGTGGATAGAAGCCAGGACATGCTACTAAACATCCTACAATATACAAGACAGCACAACCAATAATTTATCATAAAGAATCAACAATCCAAACGTCAACAGAATTGAGACTGAGAAATCCTGGTCGAGATGAAACAAGACTTGCTGTGAGTTAGTAATGTTTAACCCTGGTTGATGGATACAGGGAATTCATTACAACACCTGTCTACTTTTGTTCCCAGGTTAAAAATCAGATAAAAAAGGCCAGGCTCGGTGGCTCAGCCTGTAATTCCAGCACTTTGGGAGGCCGAGGTGAGTGGATTGCCTGAGCCCGCGGGTTCGAGACCCACCCAGGCAACTAGGCGAGACCACATCTCTACAATAAATTAAAAAAATTAGCCGGGTGTAGTAGCAAGCGCCTGTAGTTCCGGCTACTTGGAAGGCTGAGGCAGAAGGATCACCTGAGCCCAGCAGGTCGAGGCTGCGGTGGCGGGAGCATGCCACTGCACTCCAGTCTGGGTGACAGAGTGACTCCAACTAAAAAAAAAAAAATCAGATAAAATGGAGAAGAACATAACCGCCAAGTTTCTAGCTTGATTACTAAGTGTAGCCACTTACAGAGATGAGAAAGACTGGAAGAGATTGCTGTTTTTATTTTGTTCTTATTTTAACTGGAGGTAAAGGTTAAAGAAGACAATTTCAAAAACACGTTCTATTTTATAAAACTACCCTCAATTTATATGTTTCTTCTATAAATTATCATTCACTATTTGCTTCCTTTACCTTTATGAGTTCCAATGATCACATACAAACATGTGTTTGAAAAGGTTTTATAAACATAATGCATCATACCAATGGTACACATGTTCACAGTCTTCTTATCTATTACTATTGGTGGTCCTGAGATCATCAATAGCTATAAACTAGTTTGGATTCCTTTTCTAAACAGCACTTAAAATTCAGTCAAATACCTACTGAGTGCCTAGTCTATTACTTGCCTATAGGTAAACAGATCTGAAAAGGAGATGAGTCATGTTTCCCCAAAACATTTTTTCTCACAGATCATAATCAAATTTAAATAATTTTATTGTAGTTCTTAGGCTTACATTAGAATACGTGCTCAATATTTACTCACTTAACTGTTGTCAAGAAATAACAGAAATATAAAATAACTGCTCATTTGAAAAACATTAGAATATCAAGAAATTTTTACTGACACTGCAGTTTAGTATTTACTTATAATAAAATATAATTTTTAAAAATTTTTTGTTCTTTTCTTTCTTTTTTTTCAATTATAGAGGGTCTTGCTTGCTATGTACAGGTTGGTCTTGAACTCCTGGCCTCAAGGAATCTTCCCACTTCATCTCTCAAAGTGCTAGGATTACAGGTTTCAGCCACCACATCCAGCCCATTTTAACTTTGAAAGTACAAAAAGAGAAAAACAGAAAATAAAAACTAGCATGGTGGCAGCAAATTAGAAGAAAAGAGGACAGAGCAAGATAACTACTTCTAGTTGTTTCCGTTAGAAATAGCAAGAAAGAAATAGCAATTACAGCTCACGCCTGTAATCCCAGCACTTTGGGAGGGAGAGGTGAGAGGATTACCTGAGCTCAGGGGTTTGAAACCAGCCTGAGCAACATGGCGAGACCTCTTCTCTACAATAAATAAAAAAATCAGCTGGGCATGGTGGCACATGCTTGTGGTTCCAGCTACTTGGAAGGCTGAGGTGGAAAGATCACATGAGTCCAGCAGGTGGAGGCTGTGGTGGCTGTGAGTGTGTCACTACACTCCAGCCTAGGCAACAGAGTGAGACTTGGACTCAAAAAAAAAAAAAAAAGAAAGAAGAAAGAACAAAAATAAGTTTTTAAATTGAGCATTTACTATGTGCCAGGCTCTGTGCTAAGTGCTTCACATGTATTGTCTTATTTAATTCCTCACAAACTCATAAAATAATTATTTTTTTAAAAATATCATTATAGAAGTATAATATTTTCTTTTTACAAATGAGAAACTAAGACAGGAGGCTTGTAATAAGAGTAGAGGGAAAATATTGAATCTTCTTTCAACAACTCATTTAGGCCAGGCATGGTGGCTCACACCTGTAATACCAGCACTAGGGAGGCAGAGGCAAGAGGACTGCCTGAACTGAGGAGTTTGAGACTAGACTGAGCAACATGGCAAGAACTTGTCTCTACAATAAATTAAAAAATCAACCAGGTGTGGTGGCTCATGCCTGTGGTGCCAGCTACTTGGAAGGCTGAGGCAAAAGGATCACCTGAGCCCAGCAGGTGGAGGCAGCAGTGGTCATGAGTGTGCCACTGCATTCTAGCCTGGGCGACAGAGACTCTGACGCAAAAAAAACAACCCAACTCCTTTATATGTTAACTTCAATGTTAAATCAGTACTTCTTAACTCTGTTTAGGTAACAAAATCACCAATGGATGAGAAATACAGAAGCCCTGATTTAACAGATCTCACCTAATAGGGGACCAGCGGCATCTATGGGTTTTTTGAAATCCAACCATGTGACTCTGATGTTCATGTTAGAGGCAAGAACCACTGTGTTAATAATCATTATCTGTTGAAGCAGTATTAAATACACTATCTGGCCGGGCTTGGTGGCTCAGCCTGTAATCCCAGCACTTTGGAAGGCCGAGGTGAGTGGATTGCCTGAGCCCGCAGGTTCGAGACCCACCTGGGCAACTTGGCGAGACCTCATCTCTACAATAAAAAAAAAATAAAAAAAAAATCAGCCAGGCGAAGTAGCGCGCGCCTGTAGTTCCAGCTACTTGGAAGGCTGAGGCGGAAGGATCGCCAGAGCCCAGCAGGTGGAGGCTGCGGTGGCCAGGAACGGCCACTGCACTCCAGTCTGGGTGACAGAGTGAGACTCCAACTAAAAAAAAAATAATAAATAAATAAATAAATAAATACACTATCTGACAACTCTTTGCTAGCCATGAATAAATTATCAAATCTACCATATTCCTTTCTTTTTTATATAGTTAGAATAAAAAGGGTGGTCTTCCCTTTAATCCAAATTAGTAAAATGATTAAACCTACTAAAATTGCTAAGCTTTTCATTGTTTAACAATTAGGGGTAACCCCTTCTGGTCCCCTCCCACTGTGCGAGCTTTTCTGTCCTCTCAATAAATCCTGCTTTCTAAAATTCTATAAATGCATTTGACAAATTTGAATTTCTTCCTTTTAAAGAAAAATAATTCTACCGACTCCTCCAAATGTGACTTAAATTATTTTCATTATAAATCTTACACACTCACAAAACTCAATTAATTCATCCTTATAAATATAAAGGCAAAATAAATTATAAAATTAAATATAAAAACAAAATTACAAAATCAATACTGATTTATCACCCTGGGTAAGGTTTTGATGAACATTAAATGACCATTCATACCATGATTATGGTCCTGAGGTTTTGGTACAGATTCACTTGAGATGAACCTATTCCACCAGGTACTACTCAATTCTGCCGCCATCTATTTCTATTTCAGTGGTTCTTAAACTGTGGTCCCCAAACCAGCAGCATTGGCAATACCTAGGCACTTGGTAAACTTGCAACTTCTCAGGCCCCACCCCAGAACTACTAAATCAGAATCTCTAGGCCTGGGATCCAGCAATCAGTCTCAACAAAACCTCCTGGAGATTCAGATGCACCCATCCTCTGAGACCAGTATGGAGCTGCAGCATTATGACATCACCCCACCCCTCTTGGCTCCAGTGTATCATTTACATTTTCCATTCCCTCTGTTCTCTCCTCATTCTCCCAAATATTCCTTACTACTTGGGGCCAAGAACAACAAAACCCCACAAATGCCACAGGCATCCAGCCCCTGTGGCTATATTAAGTTATTACATGATGATCCCTCCTTTGAGCTAAAATATCCTTCTATTAATTTTAGAACCCTGAAATGAAACACAAACTTAAAATATGTTTGTCTAAAAACTTGAGAATTCTGCGAATATTCTCGCTGTTCTGATTTTGTGATAGTCAGGACAGGCTAAACATTTGCTATATTAAGACCATGCATGTGTCCCCAGACATAGTTCTTTCCCTGGGTCTGGTTTTATAAATGCTGGTGATAAACCAGGTCTGATTTACATGATCATTTTGTATGATCATATGATAGCTGTGATTTTAAGTTATCTTTGGTCAACCTTAAGAAAATCAACAGTATAGCTAATGTAATATTTTGCAAATAACCTTATATTAATTTGCAGATTTGTCTAAGGAAGGTATAACTAAAGTTGGGAAATTTCATGGTTACCACTTGCTATTAAATGAATTGTAAAATTATTGTGGTTTTATTAAAAAAAAAACAAAAAACACGAGAATTCCTGAAAATACATTCAAGAAACCCTGGAAGCCCACAAAAAAATTATTATAAAATATAGAGAAAGCATTTCAATACTGTATCCATTTATACCACTGAACTACTGCTGGTAAAAAATTAAAAAACAAAATAAACTTGTTTTAATAGCTGGCTTTTTATTTTGTAACCAAAAAAAAAGTAAATGATACTCAGTTTCCTTACACATAAAATGAGGGAACTGGACTAGGATCTCAACCAGGGTTAAGTAGCAGAATCACCTGAGAGGTTTTTTGTTTGTTTTGTTTTCTTTTTTTAGGGACAGGGTCTCCCTCTGTTGCCCAGGCTGGAGTACAGTGGAGTGATCTTACACCACTTCAGCCTTAAATTCTTGGGCTCAAGTGATCCTCCTGCCTCCGTCTTCCAAGTATTTAGGACAACAGGTAAGTGCCACCACATATGGCTAAACTTGAGAAGTTTTTATAAACTACATATACCCAGTTTTATCTTCTCCCTGCAGAGAATCACCAAAGCACCTGACTGCCTGAAGTACCTTTCTCCTCTAAAGCTCTGTATTAGAAAAGACATTACACAAAATCAACTAGAAAGAATTTTTCTTTATGTTACAAAAAAAAGAAAAGTAGAGAGACAATTTTTTCCAATTTAAGTTTTATGTTCATGAGTAATGTTGATTTTCTTAAATTATCCCAGATTGTGTTCAGGCTAAAAAAGCAAAAGATGTTTATATAACATCTTTAAATATTTCACCTTGCAAAGCTTAAAGAAAAAGATTTTTGAGGGGGGAAGGGGGTGGCTAGTGGACATAAAAACTACTACAATTTAGGTCAGTTGTGGTGGCTCACGCCTATAATCCCAGCACTTTGGGAGGCCGATGTGAGAGGACTGCCTGAGCCAACAGATTCAAGACCAGCCTGGACAACTTGGCAAGACTTCATCTCTACAATCAATCAAAAAATTAGCTAGGTGTGGTGGCGCGTGCCTGTAGTTCCAGCAACTTGGAAGGCTGAGGTGGAAGGATCACCTGAAATGCTTTCTCGGTATTTTAGTAGGTCAAGGCTGCCGTGGCCATGAGCATGCCACTGCACTCCAGCCTGGGTGACAGAGTGAGATTCCAACTCAAAAAAAAAAAAAAGGAACTACCAAAATTTAACTTACCATATAATCCAAGTACTCAGACTAATTATCATGCAATGAGGCTCTGTTCTGCAACTCTTGAAGTGCTTCAGTGAATGTTGGCTTTCTGAGTTTTTACCACATCCCTGAATAAGAACAGAATGTTATCTGTATGACTTACATACGTTTGTTTCACATTCATCAAAACTTAAATCACACTCAAATTTACACTGGAAAAGTCTTGTTTTTAATTTCAAGCTGGAGTGGAAAGTTTCAGAAAGCAATATACAGTCTCATAAACTTTAAATGTTTGCAAAGAGGCTAACTGGCTTTTAGATATATAGTATTCACCTAAAATAATCATGGGCAAAGTTAATTTCCCAATGATTAAAAAGTGTCTGCACTCTGCCTTGTGCATCATGGGACATTGAGCATCCAGGCAGGCCAGCAGTGCCCTCCCCCCAGACACATATTTCCCAATCCCGTACACACTTTCACTCCGCTGAGAATTAGTGAAACACAGACAAACCAGAGTGATTCCCCTCACTAGTTAAGAAATAGATACAGGCTGGGAGCGGTGGCTCACGCCTATAATCCCAGCACTTTGGGAAGCCAAGGTGAGAGGGCTGCTTGAGCCCATGGGTTCAAGACCAGCCTGGGCAACAAGGTGAGACCTTGTCTCTACAATAAAATCAAAAAATTAGCCAGGCATGGTAGCACACACTAAGGCGGAAGTATCACCTGAGTCCAGCAGGTTGATGCTGCGGTGGCCATGAACGTGCCACCGCACTCCAGCCTGGGCGAGAGAGAGACTCCAACTCAAAAAAAAAAAAGAAAAAAAAAGAAATAGATACGATTCCAGTTAATGTGGCATGAAGGGAAGTCAAGTCCGCCAGATATTTCTGAAAAAGCTTTATATATTTCCAAAAGGAGCACAGGCCTTTTTATGGCCTTTGCTAATTGCTGTGTGATACATAATGCCAGAAGCATCTTTGGCCATGCTGAAATCATGAAGTTGAGGCTGGCACAGGAGAAAAATAGAAGAAATCTCTGTTTTTAATGTTCTTCCTAATTTTTTTTTGAGTCGGAATCTCATTCTATCACCCATGCTGGAGTACAGTGGCATGCTCATGGCCACTGCAGCCTCCACTGGCTGGGCTCAGGTGATTCTTCTGCCTCAGCCTTCCAAGAAGCTAAAAATCCTGGCACGCACCACCATGCTCGCTAATTTTTTTATTTACTGTAGAGACAAGGTCTCGCTATGTTGCCCAGGCTGGTCTCAAATTCATGGGCCAAGCCAATCCTCGAGGCTCCGCCTCCCAAACTGCTAGGATTACAGACGTGAGCCACCGCACCACCAGGCCAATGTTCTTTCTATTGAATTAATTAATCCTGAAGTGGCCTTACTTCTGGACTTCTTGTTGAGACAATAAAGATCCCTCTTGCCAGGTGTGGTGGCTCATGCCTGCAATCCCAGCACTCTGGGAGGCAGAGACGAGAGGACTGCCTAAACCCATGGGTTCCAGACCAGCCTGGGCAACATGGTGAGACCTTGTCTCTACAATAAATAGAAAAATTATCCAGGAGTGGTGGTGCATGCCTATAGTTTCAGCTGGTCTTGGAAGACTGAAGTGGAAGGATCATCTGAGCCCAGCAGGTTGAGGCTGCGGTGGCCATGAATATGCCACTGCACTCCAGCCTAGGTGACAGAGTGCGATTCTGACTAAAAAAATAAATACATAAATAAAAATAAAGATCACTCTCATTTTTTAAGAAAAGGATACACTTTAAGGCCGGACGCGGTGGCTCAAGCCTATAATCCCAGCACTTTGGGAGACCAAAGCGAGAGGATGGCCTGAGACCAGGGGTTTGAGACTAACCTGGGCAAATTGGCGAGACCTCATCTCTACAATAAAAAAATTAGCTGGGCTTGGTGGTACATGCCTATAGTTCCAGCTACTTTGAAGTCTGAAGTGGAAGGATCACCTGAGCCCAGCAGGTCGAGGCTGCTGTGGCTGCAAGTGTGCCACTACACTCCAGTCTGGGCAACAGAGCGAGACTCCAACTCAAAAAAAAAAAAGAAAAGTATACACTTTAAATTTCATTAGAAAATTCCTTTATTATAGTTATCAATAGGACTTCTATACTTTAAGGTAAATTATTTTGCAAAAAAAGTCAGAATAATCCTTTTTGAGTGAGAAAAAAAAATGAATCTAAAAAGTTGAATCCGTTTCCTAAGTAAACACAAAAGGAAAAGACAGGTCCAGATATGGGAACTCCTGCAAGTGGGTTGGATTCACTTCTAAAGTATTTATAAATCATACCTGATTAGTTTCTGAACATAGCATACCTTTTACTTTATCTTAACAAACATTTCTCAGTTTATTCTTGCAGAGTTTCTGTCTAAATATGGAGCACATTTACCTGAAGTCCTGTGTGTGACCAATGGTCCAACTCACAGCAAGCATTTAAGAAAAATACTTAAGACACACATATAAAAAACACTTTTCTTACCTGGAAACCACACTTGAGGCACAACCAAATATCAGAAGGAAGTACTGGCTGCCCGTCTTGGAATCTTCTTTCTTTTAAACATTCTGAGCAAACTGACCACAGATTCTCAGCTATTGCTCTTTTCACATGATTCACGCTGACAGCATGACTCACATGTTGGCAAGTTAAACCTACTGAATAAGATAAAATAAAATGTGAACATTTTCTTTGCTAAAACCAAGCACATTTCTTTGCTAAAACTATCAGTTGCAAAAGTCAATAGTGTCAAAATGCTGTTAACTAGGCCAGGTGTGGTGGCTCATACGAGTAATCCCAGCACTTTGGGAGGCCAAGGCAGGAGGACTGCTTGAGTCCAGGAACCCAAAACCAACCTAGGTGACACAGTGAGAACTTGTCTCAACAAAAAAATCCAAAAATTAACCAGGCACAGTGGTGCACTCCTGTAGTCCCAACTACTCAGGAGGCTGAGGTGGAAGCATCACCTGAGCCCAGGAGGTCAAGGCTGAGGTGTGCCATGATCATGCCACTGCACTCCAGCTTGGGCAACAGAAAGAGATCCTGACTCAAAAATAACTACAATAAAAAAAAAAAAATACATAAAATGCTGTTAACTAAAAAGCATAGATTCAAAACATAAAATAATTCAAAAGGATACATGATACATGATTCCATTTATATAACATTCATGAATAACATAATTATAGAGTGGAAGAACATTTTAG